>VZRR01011911.1:810052-904466 GCA_013398015.1 Oreocharis arfaki
GATTCGTTCTTGTCCAGGTTTTGGTGGGAAAGAGCTCATTTTCTTCCTAGTAGCTGGTACAATGCTGTGTTTTGGATTAAGTATGAGAATAATGTTGATATCATGCTGATGTTTTAGTTGAAGCTAAGCAGTGCTGACCCCACGTTAATGATTTTTTCAGTTTCCCAGGCTCTGCTGGAGAGCAGGTGCTTCAATGGCTGGAAGGGAACAAGGCTGGGACAGCTGACCCGAACTGGCTGAAGGGATGTTCCACACCACAGAGAATCGTGTCCAGTATATAAACTGGGGGGACCTGGCCAGAAACTGTCAATCACTGCTCAGACACTGGCTGGGCATTGGTCAGTGGGTGGTGAGCAACTGTATTGTGTACCACTTGTGTTTCTTGGATTTTATTCCTCTTTCTCTTTTTGTTGTCTCCTTTTTTATTAGAATTATCAGCAGCAGTAGTAGTAGTAATATAATTTACTTTATTTCAGTTATTAAACTGTTCTTATCTCAACCCATAGGTTTCACCTTTCTTCCATTCTCCTCCTGACCCCACCAGGGCAGGGAGGGGAGTGAGCAAGTGGCTGTGAGGTACTTCGTTGCCAGCTGGGTTTAAACCACAACAACTCTACAGATACATAATAGATGTGATGAGATGGCCATCTGTAAATATACATAGATATATGTGTCTCCGTGTTTATACATATATATATGTATCATATTATATACATATTTTAATATATATTTTTCTCAAATCTGTAATGTAGACAGTTCTCAATAAATGGATTGATAAAATTCATGTCTGATGGAGAACTACACCATTTTTGCCTGTGTTTCAGCACAATATATTTGCCTATACATATGTATTCACCCATTTACATTCATATACACTTAATGTACGTATGCATCACATATGTGTAACAGAGCATACAAATCTACGTATGGCATTTAAGTAATGTACTGACAAACATTAGACACATTGCATTAAGTGCTTAACTGGGAATAATCTTTAGTTTGGCCTCACAAATCTTTTGCTTTTCTGAGCTACATGCTTTATATCTGGACCATGTGGAAGCATCTTACCTTGCTTCCATTTTCTCTTGCCTCCCGTTCCATCTTGAGATCAGAAATTAGGAGAGTCTTGTATTTGTTCTTTCCATTACTGCTGTGATCATCTAGTCTGTATTCTGAAGTCAGCTGAGCAGAGAGGGGACTGTCACTCAGGTTCAGAGGCTGCTCATCCTGCTCCAGATTTGTTTTGCCATTACTGTTGGTTTCTGCCATCTCCCTGCAGTGTGTTCCCCCTGAAGCATTGGAACTGTGTCCCACGGTCTCATTGCCATTAAAACTCTCTGCGGCTGAATCATCTATTAAAAAATATATATTTTCAGTCACATGCCACATAATTATCTCTGTCCAGTTCAAACATAATTTATATATTCATAATGTTTTTTCAAAACAGAATGAAAACTGTTTATATTACTAGCACCAGTACATTTCTGCAAAAAGTCCATGCACACTCCTTCACATTTTCAAGTAAAAGCTTTAAGTAAATCCATTAAATATTATTAAATTAAGGGAAACTATCTGGGCTGACACTTCAGTATCACTGTGTATATAAAGGATAATCACAAAGGACTTTTAGGGACGAAGTGATAAAGTCTGCCTTGATCAATCTGTCTGTCTATGTGCCTATGGATCTATTTAGATTCTTATACCATGCTCATCAGTGCAGTATTACATATTTCTGAAATCAACAGAGGTGCACGTGGTACTGAGAGAGAATCTGAATCTCAGGTTTTACGTGTGCAGACCAGCACATGTCATACCCATAAACATCCTCTTGCACAGATACAATGTAAATACATCTGATGTGTTCACTGCTGGCCGTGGAGATTATACTGGAAGAGCTGACTCCAGAAACAAAGATCCTTTCTTCATTTTCTTCAGGTGCCCATTCACTTCATTCATTTGTTGTGTGTCATAACATACTTAAAAATACTGATAAATAGTGGCGTAAATTATAAACCTGAAAGCTCCATCTAAAAACTCTGGATGTGTCATTGTTACCCTTAAGATTTTACAGCTGGATTGTATGATTAATACATGTCTTCACATACTTATGGATTTGTGTATCCTGCTCTTGTCAGAACTGGAATTTGCCACTTGTGCTACCACTCAGCCCTTCCTTATTTCTTAACAACCTTTTGGCTAACAGGCTATCTAGTAAAACATCTTATCTTTCAAAGGATTAAATGGCAGCAGAATTTGGCACTCAATTTCACTACTTCTTGTTCTCTAAAGCACCTCTTTTTTGGCAACTTACACAATTTTGCTAATGGTGCAAACACCTGCCCAAGGCTCTACAAGCCTTCGTTTGTTGCAGACTGTGAAGCCGGGAACAAAACTGGAGAGTCAGTAGTCAGGAATGCATTCAGATTGAAACTGGAGACACAGGATAAGGTGCACCTTAATATACACCCCTTTTTGTGCCCTTCTAAACAATTTCCATGGAAAAGAAGCAAACACATTTATACACATGAGGAATTTAAAAAAAAAATCAGGACATGTCCTTTAACAGATGTGCTCAGAAATACTCACGCTTTAACTACATGATTAATCAAATTGTTGACTCACTGTCATTATTACACTAAAAAACAATTATTCACCACTCTCAAATCAGATTTTTAAAAGAGAAGAAAATACTAGATAAATGGGTAGTGGTGTATTTCAATTAAATACTTAGAAAGCCATAGACAAGCTATCATACATCGTTGCCTTACTTGCCACACTCAAACAACATTCTTATGCCATAAATATATACAGGACTGGGCATGCACTGCAAACATTTTTTTTTTAAAAATTTCCTTGTTTTGTAAACCTGTAAAAAAATCTCATTTCATAAAAATAAAAATTTTGATAATTTTTGATAATAAGAGTGATAATTTACATAATTTTACTTAAAGAACATTTTTTATTGTTCTGAAACAGCTGTATAACTAATGGCTGCAATAAAAAAATAAAACTATGCTTTGGTATGTGTTTCTTTTACACTACCTTTTGCAAATACAAATGTATACACGATAAAAGACAAAACATTCCTAGAATAAGACTTTTAAATGTGTACATCAGCCAAACTTGCAACACGACAATGCCGCTTGAGGATTTCAGCTATGTAAGTGAATAAAAAGAGCAGGATTTTTCCTTAAAAAACCTTCTATCATGCCCTGAGACTTCTGTCTTCAAGGCCATAACACATAAAAAAGGCTAAAATTCTAAACACACTTTCAGAAATAAATAAGCAATTTTACTATTCCAAAATAGAAAATAGAATTCTAACATGGGGTCATAGGGTTTTTTTAAAGAAAATAGCTATATTTACAACTTATTTTAAAAGCTCTGAGATAACTGAAAGAAATCCAGATTTTTTTTTAACATAGAAACACTTTGATTACTGCTGATTTGTATTTAGGACTGTTAACAGATAATTGGCTTCTCAATTAACAGTTTAAAAAGTGACAGTTTCAAATTAATTAAATCAATTACTGAATGGGCCACTGAGTGAGGGATGCTCTTCCCTTCGAAGGGCTCAGAAAACTCCCTACTGTTGGCAGCAAAGAGAGAAACAAGTGAGTAACCAGACAATACAAAGAACTACCTAAAAGGTTGGGGCACTGCCTACCCAGCAGCACACAAGTCCGATCCCTCAGGAACTTCTGTGTGCAGCACTCAAGTGTCCCGGCTCACGCAGTGCAGAGGAACCACTACCAGGACACAGACATCTAAATGGGAATGATGAGAGCTGTGCTAAGAGCTAGATCCAGGAACAGCCAATTCTCAAGCACAGCTGTTAGTTTTGCCTAGCAATAACGCTTTTAATTCTTTTTTTGTTGCCCTGTATGACATATGGTTGACAACTGAATCTTACAAATGTGTGAGAATGTTACAATGCAGAAGAAAAAATAATTTTATGTTTGTTCTAAAACATGACCATTGAAAAGAATTCCCATGCTGAGTAAATGTGATCAAGCATTATAATACTCTGAAACAATAAAAAAGTTTTGACAAGACTTTTGCTTTTCTTAGCAAATCCTTAGTTACTTGATGGCAAATCTCAGTTTCCAGTGTAAAGTCAAATATCTGTTTTTACAGTCATTTAACCTTGCTTGTTAGAAATGGGAACTTGTTTGTTAGGATAATGGTCAGGAGAATGGCTACAATGGGTATGGTATAAATCACACTTCTGTCAAGAAAACAGAATATGTAGTTCCATAAAAGAGGGGAAGAAAAAACAGCAAGTAGTTTAGCAATAGTTTCTTACAGATGTTACCCAGGTAACTAGATTACAAGGTTTAGTACACTCCTCATCCCTGGGCAGCTGTCTATTTTTGCTAAGAAGAAGGCTACTTTTAAACAAGAGTTTCTCAGGCATCAGAAACACAGACCTCATCAGGAATGACTGGGTTTGGGGAAAAAGGCAGGAGGGTCTTGCCCAGCAGAGGAAAGCGATGCTCATCCTTGGATACAGGCAACCACAGCCCAAACACTTCCTGACCACGCCTGGGCCTGCAGGGACTGCAAGCTCTCATGGCCATCACATGGATGCCAAGGGACAAGACCAGATCCATGAGGACCTGTCCCTCAGACCACATTCCCCAGTGGCAACTGCATCTGCCGGGGGTAGGAGGTGAGACCTCACCTCCTTACTGCATCTGGCACAGCTGGTGAGCAGGGCTGCACCTAAACTGGAGACAGCATCAGGAGCAGCAGCTTGCTCACAGTTTTCTCACCTTTTTTCTCACAACACCTCAGCAACAATGAACTGCTAATGCCAAAAGCCTCTTCTCTTACCAAATATTTTTTTCCCTTCCATCCAGCAGAGGCAGAGGCACAGTGGCTTGGAGAGAGCTCGGGGAAGATAGGGCTTTGTCCAGCTATAGCCACTGGCCTCTGCTCCTTGTCAGGAACTCTGTAGAGATGAAGTCCACCCCAGAGGCAAGATACAGCCCAGCCCAGCACACGTGGCACAGCAGCCATGAACCCACTGGCAGGGCTGCCCTCCTACAGTAGGCTCAGGAATCCCCTCAGCTGAGGGATTAAAGAGCATCACCCCTCAGCAAAACAGAGCAGAGGGAAAGTGTTTTTAGTTCAGGCAGCAGCCACCTTCTTGCTGAAGCATAGGGCACTCTAGGCTTAGGCACAGACTTCTCATTCATGGACCAATATTTCTTAAACTTCTTGATGCCAACACCTCCGTCTTGTGCCTTGCACACTGTCCCACACTGATCCTGTGCTCTGGTCTGAACAACACCCTTCAGACACTTTAGTCCAAGTACTCTCCATGTCAGAGGTAATTGATAAAACAAGGGGTAATGGCTTTAAACTGAGAGAGATTAGGTATAAATTAGATATTAGGGAGAAATGCTTTACTGAGGTACTGGAAAAAGTTGCCATGAGAAGTTGTAGATGCCCCACCTCTGGGAGTGATTAAGTTGGATGGTGCCGTGGGCAACCTGGTCTAGTGGAATCCTATTCTACATTTCTGTGATTCTAATTCTCAAAACAAGATCTACAGTAATTTTTTGACTTCAAGTTAATGTCTTTTCACATTGCATTACAGCTTCCAGCTCCTCCTTCCAGATCCCACTGAGACCAGCAAGATATAACATGGCATCAGCTTTATTTTTGAAAACATGAGAATTCCAGATTTCTGCTGTGAACTTTCCAAGCTTATTGCAGTCATCACTGTGTTAGCTTTTCTCCCTGCTTTTGAAGGAAATTTGGAAATGGTGGAAGAAAAGACAATGCCAAAGAAAGCCTGAGCAAACAGATGCTCTGAGTATGAGTTTTGATTCTCAGAATTATAGCATCCTTCACTTCAATTATCTACCACAGACATCCGCATTATTGTGGCCTAAATCTCTGCCAAAACCGAATTTCCCTGTATTTAACACCTTGAATTCTGCAAGGTGATATCAGTGGCAGCTGGTATTTTAAAGACACTCTCATTTGGAGCAGCAAACTAGCTCTTAATTCATAGGAATGTTCTCCTACCAAGCAATGTCTAGATTTATGAATGAGCAAACAATATATTTTGCTAGAGTTAGAGATTCTTTTGTTACAAGTTAACGTATACTTGTTTTACCCAGAAAGAGCTGTCTTCAGACCAGAGATGTCAAACGCTCAATGCTGTTCTCAATTATAGTGCTTTCTTAAGAAAAGCAAGTTGAAGTGCGCACCAAATCTGGCTGGTTCATCAAATACTTCTTTTCTGAGAGCACAAATTTAAGATCTGCACTCTGATATAAGTGTTGCTGAAGTACTCTGAATCGCTAACCAAGGTACATATATATACTCTCACTTGTCTCCTTGAGAGAAAAGTCTCCAGATGTTCTAAAGGATCTCTTAGCTACCAATTTTATACTCTAAATCACCCAGAATTTTCATATTCCTTGCAGGTAAGTCAGGAACGAGTTAGCAAGCCATTCTATCTAAAGACAAACCTCTGAATACATCCTCATCCTCTCTCAAATTACCTCTCAGCTGAAAATGCAATTAAGATTTACAGCATGCTTTAATATTTTATATAGCTGAGATTTCAGCTACCTGAAACGTATTTTACTAGTCAGTAATCCATAGTGTTGGGCTTCAGCTCCAACAGCAGTAGTGTGGCACAGTCCTGCAATCATACAGCCACATGGAACTTCAGATCCAGTGGAAGGGCAGATATCCTACTCAGGAACCAGTCAAAAACAAGAGAAGGGCAATTAACCTTCCAACACCTTTGGCTATTTTGAGGCAGTCTGACTGCATGAGGGCACCCTACAAACCAAAACCATTCCTGGTAGTAACGAGTCAGATTAATCACATTCAAAGAATAAGGCACCTTTTGGGGCCACTTTGTTCCTTCTGCCCTAAGGAACAGTGATGGGAGAGGGTCACACAGGCAGACAGACACTGATGCCTGCAAACTCCAAGGCAGCAGGCACTCAGGTTAAATGAACATTGAGAGTGGGCTGCCTGTCGACAGCACCTCTGAGAGCAGCAAGATGGGTAACTGTTCCTTCTAAAAGAAGGAGATTGGAAGTGAATGAGCTGAGTGGGATGAGTGAGACTGAAACTTCTTGCTGTGCAAATGCAGGCTGTCATAACACCCACTCTTAAAGATTGTCTACCAAAATCCTGTGTGATGAAGGTTGATTGGGCTGGATACCATCAGCTCAGACCTTGAAAACACCACCTTACACCCTCAGCAGTCCAATTCATTTGAACATGGTCACTTGCAAGAGGCAGTACTGCAGACCAAAGAGTGACAGCTTCAAGACCAGTTTTGAGTTACTATGCTGTTCTCCTTAACCTTTGGCTTCAATTATGCATGTGCTTTATTTTCCTATGTTAAAATACAACTTTAATGAAAATAATATGCTGTATGGGCAAACATTATAAACTAAGTTAGTCACATTCCTTCCACAATTCCACAACACTAAGGCAACCTTACTAATGGGAAGTATTGAAAAAAACAATGGTGGCAACAGACAGCAGGCAGTTTTGGGAGAGGATCACTGTGAATCAGACAAAAGGTGGCGTACGGTGCTGACTCACAGAACTTCTGTAGTATAAAATATTATGAAGACTTTTCTAAATTAACTGATAAAAAGGCAAGGACACATTTCACTCCCACCACTTTTCACAAGGACCGTTTAATACCAATTTGTCACAGTTACCTATTTGGTTATGCTTCATTTACATCACAAGTCATGTTTGAAGCATAAGTTCAATACATAACTTATAAGCCAGTCCAAATCTACTCTATCTATTCATTATTTCCATTCTCTTTCACATTGTTATATAGAACAGGGATTGAATTAATGGAGGTATAAAGGTGATCTCAGACCTCCCCACTTCATAAAGCGTAAGAATGGTCAGAGCTGGTGAGAAAAAAATCCATTTAGGCCAACGTCCTATCTCCTAATCAGTGGTTATTAGGACATTAGGTTATTAGAAGAGAATAAGGCTAGCATATACAATTCTTCCTCCTGTGGATTGCTGAGAAATTATTAATTTCAAACTCAGGGTCTTTCTAAGCAGGATGTAGCTTCTATGCTGATGCGTCATGCAGATGCTCAACATGTTTTTTCCTTCCAAGTATCCAGTCTTTCTTTGAACCTACATAAACCTCAAGTATCCTTCTCTGCTCCTCCAAAAAGTTACTGCCACCATTTGTGTTTCCACTGTCCTGCATCAAGGAAACAAGGAAGAGGAATTAAGAGGTGGGCAAGAGCCTTTCCAGAGGACAGAGCAGGGTGGTGTGCACAGCGCGCAGTCCCTTTATTCCCAGTGAGACTGCCTTTGCTCCATTACAAGAATATGCATGAATTGTCCTCTTCAGTTAACCTCAGTAACAACAACAATTATTTTTCTCCTTTTGACACATACGCTTTCCTGATGGGGTTTGCCTTCTGTGAATTCAGCTGTGGAACTCACTGCATTGAATTTAAATCTGAAATGTCCAACAGTTTCAGTGATGCTTATCAACAGATTCCTTACTGTTATTTTCAGTGTTGAAGGAATAGGTCAGGAGCTACTTCATACCATCACTCACCACATGAGTTTATGAAAAGAAAAAGGAACAGAGCAAACTGATCCTCAGCCTTGTCAACAAGAGTACAGTAAATCAGATATACACATGCACATACACAGTGGAATCAGCATTAGCCAGGCTGTAAATCTTATTTTATTGTTAAACAAACCTTCCAGTAATTCATGATTTTCCATGGGGAAACATCTCTTCTTGTAGGAGGCACAAAACAAGAAGTAATTTTATTCAATTATAATGTTAAATAACAGAGCAGTGAACAACTGCCACTCCATTACATCAAAAACTATCAGAAAAATAATACTGCCCTGTCAGTCACAGCATTATAGAAGGGCTCATTTATAAAGCTTCATGAGTGACTTGCATGGTTACTTTTTTGCCTGCAGAGCTACTGTCCCTGCATATGCAGAGCAAGGAGATGAAGGACCTTGTCTATTGGGAGGGTACTGCACACATAAATAACCAATCTGAAAGCCCACTGGGTGCCCAGTAGTCTTATTACCACTATGTATCTGGTTCATCCTTGGTCTTTGGCATTTACACTTCAAAACACATAGTCTTTACTGCCTCTGGGGAGAAAAATCACTGGTTTTCCCCTTACTCTGGAGAAGCCTCTAGGGTGCTTTTTTGTGGCAAAGACTCTATCAAGCAGTTCTTAATGCAGAAAAACTGCAATTCTTCTAAAAGTTTTTATGACTCGTATAGGATCATATTTGACAGGCAAAATGTCATCTGGCACCAAGAACGTGGCTTAGAGCTCCGTCTCTGGGCAAGCACTGCAGGAATACGTTCTCAGCCCAACAGCATATGAGTGGTGCCAGAGGTATTGTCTTATGCTCATCCCAAAGAGAACTCCAGACTGCAGAGCAGTTTATTGATAAAAGCTAGGAACCGAGGAAGGCTGGGAGACAGTCAGGCAAAGAGGGCTCAGACAGGCAAACGAGACTTCTATGTTTGAGGGTCATTAAAATTTCAACCCTGGACAGAACACATCAGCAAGAAAGATGTTTGAGACTGCAACATACTATGAAAAGAAGAAATATGAAGCCTTTTCTGTAAAAAAAGGCAACCTAAAAGATCTTGCACTCTCCTATTCCTTGTCCAGCAGGAAGAGGCTTATGCTTTAGCATAAGCAGCAGCTGCCACCGCTCCTGGCAGCATGAAGAATCTGGTGCTGTGCCAGCAGCAGACAAAGAGTAATATGTAGGTGCATGTTTGGTGCCCAAACTTCAACCCAAATGGGGCTGAAAGTAATTATGTTAAACTTATCTGCCATTTGGACTTAGTGCAGGTGTGTAGTGTTGAATTTTACTTCATCAGGATATGCCAGAAGACAAAAGCAAAGAGGAGAGATCAAGCTGGAGTCATTAGAAGAAGTTCTCTGCAGACTGGATGCCCCCAAACCTGGAATTTTTAATAAAGCCCTTTAAAATACAGCCCACCAGCTCTAGTGTGTTGAGTGGAATCACACAGTGATACCAGTCTATGTTTCTAACTGGAAGGGTGAAGCCCTGAGCACAAGCAACATAAGCAATTGCTTGACAGCTCTGCATCCCCTCAGCAAGTTGCTGCCTCCTCTTCCATAAGAGCAGAAATGCTATGGAAAGGCTCATTAAACCCCCTTCACCAGTAAAACTGGGATAGAAAGGAGGGAGAAGCCATAAGAATAAACAGAAATGGCTGCTTTGAGCTTCATATACCCTTATCAACATTTAACCCACATTCTGACTTGGGCCCCAAAGTACAGTACAAATTGCTGGATTTGCCTGTTTACTACATTCCTAGAAGAGAACTTAATAGAGGTTTCCTCTTGAAATATGAAAAATCTTATGTCTCTTAATATTGTGCTTGTCACTATATGACTACAGCAGGGTAGAAATAAGGAAAAATCTTACCTACCTAAACAAAAAAAACCAAGAGAGAATTGGGAAAATATACCAATAGATTCCCAGATGTACAAAAAGCAAGAGTTCTGCTGGAGCTCAACGGATGCTATTATTGTATTCCAAGTTTTATTTTGGAACCATTCTGTAGAAGACTTGCAAGCATCCTTTATTTTATATTTGTAATTTATACACAGTGTCAGTAGTTGCCAATTGCTATTTAGGTGCATAAAACAAAGAGAACTGAGGTCAAAGTGCCCTGTCAGCCCAATATTTTGAGTACCTCTATAATAATAAAAATAGTTCAACTGAGTTGACAGCATAACTCTCAGTAACAATATTTCTACAAATAGTTCAGACTCATTAGACTCTTCATAATCATCTTTGTCACTCTATAGTTCAGGATTTCAAAATTACAATCTAATTTTATTGTTTGGTTGGTTTTTTACATGGAAAAGTATAACTTAAAGACTTGCATTACTTAAAGCAATTTTATTGTTACTTACAACTGCATACTAAAATCTATAAAAAGAAAATTCCTCAAAACTAGAAGTGAAAACAATTCCTGCAATTTTCTTTTTTTTTCCTAGTTTTCATTTTAAAATGTTGGTAAAATCAAGCAGCTAGCTTTTTGCAAAATACTTGTTTTTCACTTTGGAACAATTCAGTCAGATCCTTTCCAATCAGTTGAGTCCACTCACATTAACAGAGAGCTTTCAGGAGAATTTCCTACCTCAGTGGAGAGTAAAACAAGTGTCTCTGATATTCACATACAGAAATTCAGTTTAAAAATAGGTAAAAAACATATAATTGGGAAGAAGTAGAAGAAAAGTATGTGGAATAGGAAGTAGGAACTTACAGCCTTTGTTCTTCTATGTAGTTCTAGCATTATCAACAGTGAATTAAAACTTCCTCAATACATTAGGAAAGTGGATGTTAGTGAATCTGAGAAGTCAGAACAGTAAATATGCAAGTGTAGGACTATATAAGGGTTGCTCTTTCCTTATTTAGTGGCTGTGATGTAATTAATGTTTTTGCTGAGACAGAGTGTCCATGACTTTATTACAGATAAACCATAAGTTTAGAAATTCAATTAATTCCAGAGCTTGGAAAGCTGCTATTACAAACTTCAGCAAATAAGCATGTCTGGGGGATATAAATTACATGTCCCTTTCCAATTCTGTTTGCTTTTTATTCTGCCACTTTGAAACGCTTATAAATGTCCATGGCAGCATGTACATTACTGTTTCCTGCTTTGAGCGTGCCATGGGTAACAACAGTAAGTGGTCTCCTCACTGCTTAAATGAAAACACTCCTCTTGTCACACAGGACAGAACTTGATAACAAACTTGGCATTTCTTCATCTGGCAAGCAACCATTTTTGAATGGTTATATCCATTATGCTCGCCTACTGTATTTTTTACTGTATCAAGTGTAAGTTAAAAATATTCAGCATCTACAATACCTAAGTGCCAGCCCAAACACCAAAAGAATGCAAAGGGTGGTGAGAGTCAGCAGAGCTAAAAAAGTCAGCAATGCTACCTGAACACAGAAATACTGCCACTGAGGTAAAGGACACAAGCTTATTCGGAGCCTCTCTAGCATGCTGGCTACAATTATAAGGCAGAAGAATAAGCAGTGCTGATGACTGACCTCCCTTTATCTGAAGTATTTGTCTCAAGCAGTGCATGCCAAAACTGCCAAAAGAGATGTATAGGCATTATCATACTCAAGATATTAGAACCTGCTTGGAAGTTTAAAACAGTTAATGTTTTTTCCTACTAAAAATCTATATGGCCCAAGTCAGGAGAATCCTGAAATACGTAATATAACTTGGGTTGAATGCTGGCAGATTTGCAAACTCCATCCACAAGCGTCCATGATGCAAGGAATTTGACACCAATTGGATGTTGTTGCACAGAAGATAGCAGACTTCCACGAGGTATTAACACTGCAGGAAGGTTTCTTCTGCCTTCATCAAAGTCACCACTTTTAAATCCCAACTTGCCTCTTAACCCTACAGATGCTGACTTCCAATCTGACTAACAAAATTAAAACTTGACTTTTCGTTTTCAGAAACTATTAACAGGGGGAAAAAAAATCAACCATGTTTTTTCATCAAAGTCATTAATATTTTTCACAAATCCCAAAATATAGATGAGCATTTGGTCACACATGGGCTAACAATGGACTAGAATAAGAGGTACCTGAACACACACACAAAAAAGAATGATTTTGCTAGATGGTCTGTTGTCACAATATTTCTGGCAGAAATTATTCAGATGCTCAGAATGATTCAGAGCTCAGAAATTTCAGAAAGCCCAAAGGATATGACAGATAGTTCTGGCATATCCACTGCTATTCCTCACCAGAGCTGTGCACTTGAAATTTTCACTGCCAAGCCCCCTGACTAAGCAATGCATCTCTTGTTTCAAACCTTCCCTCCCCATGCAATGCAGTGGACTCTGCTTGAGTGGGGAACAGAGCAAGTATGAGATCGTGTAATGAACTAGACTGGAAATGAAAAATTAAAAACTGAAGACTATCTGCACTTGAAAACTTTTGCATGAAGACTATGATTATATATTTCCTTTCAGGGAAGCTAATGCCAACAGAAACAGTACAGGTTCTTGAACTTAATAGTATTAGTAACCTTCAAAAATTTTCTTCTCCTTAAGGGCAGTCAATTTGTCCTTGATGAGACATCACGGAGATCTAGACTCAAAACCAGATTACTCAAGGCCAGAAAGTAGGGCAAAGAGAATACCACCCTTCAGAGAGAAACCATGAGCTGTTTTGCAGTTCTTTGCAGACCAGAGAGATTTCTTAGGAAACAAAATAACTAGTCCACAATTCTAATTCGCTTAAGGGCTTCTGTTAGCCCAGCAAAATTCAGCAAAGGGACAATCCAGACGCAGAGTAATTGTTGCATGTGCTTTTCCTGTATTTTATGCTACCGATAAGGTACCATTACCAATGACATGTACAAATGTTTTAATCACAGCAAATCACTACTACTCTCACTAAAATTTCAACTATTTAGGTACAAATTGTTGTTAAAGGTCAGAGCTCTAAAATGGTAAAGAATAAAATCTTACCAAAGAGTCCAACTGTAATATCTATTCGGCCTCCTCATGATATGGAATAAAGAGCAGCAAGGAATTGTAAAAAATGACCATTTGCTGAGCTGGCTCAACAGATCTGTGTGTGGAAACCAGCAGGCTGGTCCTGGTAAACCAAGAGTTCTGGCCACAGCTGATTTTCTCTGTGGCAAAGCTAGCTTGGGGAGGAAGGGGAAGCCTAGAGTAAAAGCACTCACAGATATGCCTGATGTTATTTTAAATAGAGAAGTAAAGATGAAGATATTTCAAAATCTGCTCTATAATTTGTTTTCTCTTTATAATCTGTAAACAAGATTATTTGGCCCATAGTATGTTTTATATTTTGACAGGATCAGCATTGTATAGCTACTTTAATCGAATTGAAATGCACATTAGAAACAGAAACAGATGTATGACAAACAGCTGGATGGCAGACCTGTTCCCAAGCTTTCAGAAAACTTAGAAAATATAGTGTTTGCAAAAAAACAATTATGAGAATGAAAAACACTTGCTAATAATCTTTCTTCTGCTTAGTTAAACTACAAATGTCCCTCAAAACAACAGAATCCTGACAAATTCTTTCAAATCCTAGATCATTACTTTGCAATTCCTATCATCCCCTTTATAAACTCATCACCTTCCCTCCTGAATAATTACGAACTAGTTCTGAGGGAACTGGGTTTTCAAGAAGCTTAGTTTAAAAATTTTAGAACCAGAACATGGATCTGAAGATGGCTGTGAGAAGAGATTAACCTTATTTCTTCTGGGTGGAAAGTTTCTACCACTGCATCAAGCAGGAAAAGTTACATATGCTGAAACACTATTTAAACCCTGATCATGAACAGAATTTCATTTCTTATAACTATTACAGTCTCGGGGGGGTGGGGGGGGCTTTATCTTTTATATCCAATATAAGAGCAAACATTAGGACCATCACTCAAAAGAGTGAAATGCCTAGTGTGTTCTCTTTCACAGAACATAAGCAGCTTTTTCCTTTTCTGCAATTGCAAACAACTGTCACCAGAAGAAATAATACAACGAACAACAAAATAAACAACAATCTAAAGGGGAGCTGTCAATGGTAAACACACTGCAATCAAATCTATTAATTGCACTTCAAACATAAATTTGATAGTGAAGGTTTGTTGCTGATGGCACCTGGTGATCCAGGTGGGGCAGCTTTCTGAGACTGTTCCATATTCTGCATATAGGAATCATCAGAAACTTCAGAGCTAGATATTTAATCAGTCCGCACATCACAAAATAATCTGGGAAAAGCATGACTTTACCACCCCTGATTCAGTTGGTGTGATGGGCTCCAGCATACAGAAAAATATTGACACAGGTAGATTGCTCAAAATACGTATGTCAGTTCAAGTAATTCAATTTCACCTGTCCAAGCAAAGAAATAGTTATCATCTTTGATTCTGCAAAACGTGAATAAAAACATTTTGGAGGACTCAAAGCACAGTCCTTCTAAAAGAAAAACCCTTTCTTGATTACCCCATGTCAAATACAGTGGCTCCAGTACAGGAGCATTTAGAAGGTGGCTTGAGGCTATCATCTTCTTTAGAAAAGTCTGCAATACTTGAGAGATATTGTTGGCATTCCCCCTTATGCAAACAGATGAATACAGATTTTCTAGTTCCTGATCCTGTCGGTCAATGTAACCCTAGGAAAAACGCTCTTGAATTGTTGGTCCGAAAGCTTTTGAAATGTTGGTCCGAAACATTTTAGGCTCACTCAAGAAGCCTTTGAAGATGAAAATTTTCTCAGAACTGCTTTAATTTCAACATTATCTTCTTCTGTTGAAGAACACCTGAGACAGCTCTAATTTGAACTATTTTCAAAAAATGGCAAAACCAGTTGAATAGTGTGGTGACTAGCACTGGAAATCACTGATGTGAAGCCCCTTTTACGTAGATTACATCAGCCAATGTCATCAGCCAATTCTCAAGTGGCGTGTTTTCCCAAAAAAACATTTATTTTTAACTTCAGCACAGCAATCTGAAATTTCTGGAGATTCCTACATTTGGAGTCCATGAAAAACTTTGCACAACAGCTGGTGATGCAGGAATTTAAGATAAAACACAGGGATCAGAGTCTGAGCTTTTGTATCAGACATGAATGTATGCTGACAGCACATTTGTAGACAGCAGAAAGGACTGATACTGTTAGTGCATCATGTGGTAACCACAATAGAAGCCATTAAAAACAATTTTCAGTAGTTTATGTAGCAGTAAAGAGCAGAATGGAAGGACATTAGTGAATATGACAGCACTCTTGGTCTTGGACTTGAATATCCAAATGATAGTTTTGATCAGATCCCATTTAGTTTGCTGCTGACTGAAGGCATTCACTAATCACAGGTGCAATCAGTTGTTTCCACCAAACCACACACACAGCGCTTGTCTTCTCCTCAGCATGGTTCAGAAAACAATTTCAATCCTAACAACTAGAGAAATGACAAATTCAAACTTACTGATTATTCTCCTACAGAGAGATCATTAAAGGGATCCACACAATAACCTATTGTCAAAAAAGAATCTCCAATGATAAAATAAAATACAGTACATATGAAAAGACCAATCACTCATATCCTGAGCTCATATTCATCCTCCTATCCCCTGTAAAACTTCCAGTGGACTCTTCTGGCAACAGAACAACAGAAACCCTGGATTCCTATTGTAACTTTCTACTGCTATTGCAATTTTGGTATTACTGGTATTGATATTTTGATACTTGGATATTTGGAGCCTAAAAAAGCAAAAAAAACCGTAGCATTGCCCTAGAGGATGCATGTGTTTCTCTCATCTTCTTTATAGCCAACTGCTCTCATGACCTCACAAAGAACCTCTGGAGAAGACCAAAATTATTCAGATTACTATGGATGACAGCATAAAAAATGAGAAGAATGGAGCTGCAACAAAAACAAGTGCACTCCTTTCAGTTTTAGGGCTGCCAGACAGACTGCATGTAGTATCTCAACTACTGTTAGAAAAGAGAACTTGCCCAGGAATTCTTGGTTTCCCTCCCTTTGTGTTTGGCCCTGTTAAAAATTAACATTGCTATTTTGCTTTGCTCTTCAGTTAATATAAAGGACTTACTATGTAGTAAGCCACAAAGCCAGCAGCACAGCCCCGAGAAAGCACTTTTTAATTAACTGCTAGAAAGCTGGCCAGAAGAACATCACACGCTGAGCTAAGATCTACCTTTGGATGCATATGATCTTAATCTCACTAGAGTCAACAGGAGCCAGCGTGTGCAGCCTGGGAAATAATTTAGTCCATCAAATTCATGCAATTTACATACAATTAGTGGCTTCAGAGTTTTACTTTTGAGGGGAAAAGGAAGACAAAGGAGGTTTAAAATACTCAAAATATTCCCATGTGGATGGCTATTACTGTTTCAAATGAGGACAAACTTTAAACTCAAAAGGTATTTTAAGGCCTTTTAGATTTGTTTAAAATAAAAAATTGATTGAAATACTTGAGTTCATGTTTAAAGACATAAAAAACTCAACAGATCTAAAATTCCTGTTTCAATTGGAGGCACACTTCTTTCATTGAGGTCCACTTCTGCCACCATCAAATTGTCCATTTACAGTCTCTTTGGAAACATATATATATTTTATATATATATATGTACATTTTAAAGGAAATAAAGAGGCAGAGAGGCCTCAGGAAATAAGATGCCTTGCAACCAAGAAAAAATATGACCACTATTACCGTTTTCTTAATAAAATGTGTAGGATAAGTCTCTGATATGGAGAGACACATACACATTGCATGTGAAGTCTATATATAGTATAGAAGTGTGATTTCTGTTACTGATTTAATGAGAATATCAGCAGCAAGATCCCTTCTGGGACAGAATAAAGTTTGTGACTTTGTACTCGTGGATGCTGAAAGACAGCCTGGTTCTGCAAGGTGCAGTGTACCACCCAGGAAGTGCTGAACATCTTACCTATTTTTCCCTGAACAAGAATCTCAGTGAAAGACAGACAAATTGTTAGTCATGAATTTCAAATGGAGGTTGTAGGCAGGAGTTGTGCTGCACAAGTTTTGGGGGCTATTTTTGCAATAGTGAGAAATGTTTCAAGGAAATAAAGTGACACACTATTGACAATATTTTTCTGTTTGGTGCCAAAATTCAAAACCTTGTTCTGGTGAACCAGTACATACATAAAATTATCCTACTTACTTTTATGCATGGAAAAGATGCCTTAGAGAGCATTATGTTAGCCAGTTTGATATCCAGTCGGCAGACAGCCTGAGCACTGGGACACAGTGGAACAGGGAGAAGGCAGTTCAGGAAGAGTGTAATACCTGCTGAGAGCAGGAATGCTGGGCAGAAAAGGAATGAAGAGAAAAGCTTGGGCAGAGGACTCACCCACTGCTGTGGGGAAGCCACAGAGCAAAAGAATGCCAAAGAGAAGCCCCGGCAGAACATGCAAGTTCTGGCTTTTTTTAAGAGTTTAGAAACTTTGGGGTTTTTTGCATGCAGCAAGCAGAGTCAACTCTGCTTTTTAGTTTCCTGTAAATCAAGGAATTTCAGTTTATTTAACTGAAACAAGAGTTTATACAGGACTTTCCTCAAGTTTGGTGGCCTGGACTCCTGAGTGTGAGCAGTCTCTACCAACTGTACCTGCCCGTGTGTAATACAACCCCATTGCTACAAGGAGCACTCACACCCTTTCCCTGGAAGAGAATGTGAACACAGGCTATGGGTTTGGATGCATGCTTTGCATCCCACTGCACTTCCTCACATGCAGGTAGTCCTGTTTGCTCTTGTCTAGAAATGGAGATAAAAAATTCAAGTCCCTTTGTAAAAAGTCCTAATAAGACTTGGACTAGTTTCCTAAAATCACACACTTTGTAGAAGACAAAATAAGCTTAGATAATGTTTGACCAGCCAATATTATTCCATTTAGCAGAAGTTAAATGCTGGAGAAGAATAAATGGGAACAAATCATGGCCTTAAGATATAAAAAATCCAACTTTTCAGTTAAATAATTTAATAAAATGACACACAAGGTAGAAAATCTGTGCATTTAACAGGCTCAGTTATTTTAATGGCTGTAAACAGCCAAAAACATATCATCACAGAGGTGGTGAAAATATACTATGAAACCTATGGTTAATCTTTCTCAGTGTGTTTTTTATCACAGAAGGGGCTTTTTAATCGCTAATTTAATTTGACAGATTTCAAGAAATAATTTCATAGTGCTCTTTCTAATTAAAAGCATTTATTTGATGAATTTGCTATTACTCTGATCCCCACTTTGCTTGGCATTTCTGTGGAATCCCTATCACCCATATGTCCACCACAGATTCAAGGCTCAGCCTAAATAATGGCTTAAAGCTTCCATGTCCTTTGTGTTTATTTCTATAGTCCTCATAAGAGATGTACACTGGCTACTGAGTTTTTTAACTGCAAAGAAGACAGGCAGTTTCTTTGATTATCAATGTTCTCACTATTTGGTAAACCAGCCCAAAAAAAAGAAGTTTGAAGAGAAGACTGTTCTTACACTAACCAATCTGGAGCTTATGACTCTTTCTGAGCTGTCCTGGGAGGGAGGAGAGGAAAGCCCATCACTGTCCCTTAACTACCCATGCCATGGACCCAAGTCTCTGGAAAGGCAACACAGTGATTTTTTATCATTTAAGTCAAGATGAATCTCCTTTTAACTCTATAGACACACAGAGAAATATAATATATGCTGTTTCTTTAAGCAGACTGAGTGCGTGTTTACTAGGATTTTTCAGCAGTAAGCTCTCTAGGTAGGAGGAAAATACCTATCCTGCAAGGAGAAAACAGATCTTTAACTTCCTTGGTGTTATATTATCATGAATCACTCATGGGCCTCATTAAAACAAAGACCCCACTTGTCTGCATATGTATATGCATGTATGTACTGCAAAAACACACAAGCATGCACGCATTTTATACATGTAAAACACATATGTATAATAGATCTAAGTTAGACAATATGGCTCTATAGAAAATAACCATTAAATAATTATAAACGGGTTTTTTGATTAAAACCAGAAAACGCATGCATACCAAAAATGCAAGAATACATAGGCTGAACATATAAACTCTGATGGAAAAATTAGTTCAGGAAAAGCTGACAGTAATAAAAAGCAGACAGTTAAAATCTCACTGCAAACAGTCTAGTTTAAAGCTGGGAATCTTGAGCATCTATTAAAGTGAAATGCAGGATCACATCAAAGAAAGGCAGAACATTAAAATAACCAGAAATGGAAAAGCTAGAATATCCTCTGTTTAATTCTACCAGCAAGAAAACAAACACAAATTTTACACGCTGCATCATGTCACACACCACCTTAATTCAGTACAGCAAAATGAGTTTTCCTCAAAGAAAAGCTCATATTATGACTATATCTTTTAAAAGCTCATGTTTTCATTGTTTGGGTTTCTATATGAAGAAAAAACAAGACTGAATCAGGAGGTGTAAATTTTTATGCTTAATTTGATAGTTCAGCACTTTTGCAGTTGAGTTTGCAGCACACACAGACCAGTTTCCTCACGCTTTCCCGCTTATTTTTCAGCACTCAGGAATTCTTAAACACGCTGCACAGTGCATACACAATTTGTAAGGCATGCTCATCATCACTTGTTCAGCTTTATGCACTAAATGAGACACGCTTCAGGTTTCTATGTACGCATCTCACAATGATGTTTTAAAATTTTATCACCTAGTTTCCAGGGAACTGAGGCTCTGAATCTATATTTGAAATACCACCTGAACGGGTGAAACATATTGGTATTCCACACACAGCCTCCTGCTGTCATTCCAGTGCTGGCATGGGACAGTCTTCACCAAGACTTAGAAAACCTCATTCAATATTCCTCTCTGGAGGATCTGACACTTACTGTGAATTCTGCTCTTCAACTTAAATACCAGTGTCTGTGGCAGGCCAATTCTATCATTGCAGATACAGCATCCCTCAGGCGAGGTCCAACCTTTCTCTTGCAGTGCACCCAGGGATTAGCTTGACTTCCCCTAAATTCTCTCCAGTGCACAGTACAAGCTAATCTTTCCTGTAGGAAGCAGGAGATGGGGTTGCCATGACAACAGAGCACATTCTAGCAGTGGGACCACTGAGATGAGCTGAAAAGACGACAGTGAAACATGCACTCAGCCTTCCTCGGGGGCTACGGGCTTCTTCCTCCAGGATTTAATTCCCCTGCAAGTTTACTGACAGGCTAGGACGTTGATTAGCTATGTATTTTGCTGTGGGGATATTACTAGTTAAGAATATGGTTGAGAGATCATAGCATTATTTAATGAATCTGCCATCCCTCCTTACATTAAATTGCTGATTTAAGCGTGGCTGCTTTTAAACCACTACTCTTTCATACACATTAGTCCTGCACTTGGTCCACACTGACATCTCACTGTAGTACAGTCGCAAGCCAAGTCCTGTGCTTCAGCTTCGGTTTTCCAGCATATTAGGCACGTTTTTGTGCTCATACACACACATGCTTATACACACACATGCACACAAAGAGCTCAGTGTAACATCTGTGTTTGGAGCTCAAAGGGTTCTGCTGATGGGGGAGGGGGCACCGAGAAAAGCGAGGCACAGCAGCCACGTGTCTTATACAAATGACACAACAGCCACAATAAGCTTTGGGAGCCCTGTTCATCAGGCAAAAGAAAATTGAGTAATCTATACTGTAAATATCAGCTATTTTCTGCCCCAGAATGTCTGAATCCTACACTTTAAAGATTTTTTTTTCTCAATGAGAATAATAGAAAGCTTTTCTAGTTCCTGCATTTCAATTATTTACACATTTTTAATTGCTCAATCAAATTTTCATGCACAAGTTTTTCTTTGTGTTTTAATTTCCCTTGCAAAACCACACCACACATTATTGTGGTAAATTCCTGGAGGCTGGAGCATGACTGTGTCTTCTCCTGTTATTTCAGAAACAAGCATGTCTCAGTGAGCTTTCACCTTAAAGACACAGCAACCAAGAATTTTCAGTTTCTAATCATGTTTGTAAACCATTCACTTGCCCAGGACAGATTCCTGTCTCCTTTGTGCCTTCACTTTTGAGCATGTAACATGTGTGGCCACACACTCAACACCAGGCAACACCAGTCCCCTCAGTACACGTAAAGGCTTAACCTATCCAAGTACAAAAGAGCTGTAGATGAGCCAAATTTACACCATCTGAATCCATTTCTCTCTCTGGAAATTTTAAAAGAAAAGACCCTCCATGAAGGTCTCTGACACAAGAAAGAGAAGAAGCCCAGGGGTTGCCTTTAGTCAGAACTCCTGTAGCCAGGGAAGGTGGGGGTGGGTGAAACAGTGGGAAGATGTACAAGAGCTTTCCCTCTACAGCAAGTTATACAGGACAGTTGGCAGGTCAGTCTCAACTAACTTAGTCTTGGCAAACCACATAAGGCCGAGAATTTGGCTGGAGAGGGAAGGTACCATGTTGGTGAGGCACCTTGATGACTGGAATGTGTAAGAAAATTTTTGGGAGGTCTAGGAGGATGGGGACATGTGGAAGCCCAGGCCATTGATATCTCAATGATCTCTCAATGATAAAACCAAAATAATGGTTTTATCCTGGTACTACACTTACTGCATTTACAGTGAGAAGCTCTCTGACAAAACCCAACCAAAAAACCCTACAATTCCTTTTCCACAGCTAGGCAATATTGCACTTCCATAATCTTGAAGAGTATCTCAGTGTTACACAACCCTTTAAAGTTTTACCTTATCTTGGATTTTAGCATGTCAGGAGTATATATACACAGAACAGTATCCTTCAGAATCTGCTGGCTCTGACTCATCCCACAGCTCGCTATGAAAGATGAATTACACCACACAGTATAGCACCTGTATTTATTATCATCTAATTAGTGCTAGGTTTTACTTTTTTTTCCACTTTTCCACTCAAGTTCTATCCAACTGGAGAAATGCCAAATCATGTAAGCGACATATGGTTTTGCTTTTGAAATCATCCAGCCAGAATCCCCAAATACTGAAAAATCTTTGCCTAAATAACTTCCAGCTTGAAAGACAATATTTTACACCCTCAATTCCAGTGGGAACACTGATATTTGTAGGTATGCAAATTGGTTTTGAGGAAAAAGGGCATATAATCAGATGTTGAATGATGTTACAGATTTTTCCTGTCACATGCTGTCTCCTCACAATGTGAAAAGAACAGTTGTTAACAGCAAGATTAATGCTGTGAAAATAGCTAAACTACTATTATGGTGAATGAAAGTAAGGTTCTGTTTCTTTTTTGTTTCACAAGCTATGACTGTAGAAACCAGTAAATACTGCCAAGAACGCAAACATTCATTTCTCAGTGCTCATGTGCAGATCTTCCATTTAATAATACTGCATCCTGTGTTTCTGGAAATTCAGTTTTTCAGCCAGGTACAAAACACACGTATGTTCCTTTAGTTGTTGGATAGGGAATGGATTCCCCTGCTGGCACTCTAAACAAGTAGCACCTGGTTACTAAATTGGGTCCAAACTATTCCTGACCATATTCTTCTCATTTCTAGCAAAAACTTCTTGTGTTTTATTTCAGATGAATACCCAAATCATTCTCTCAGCAGAAGCACACCCTCTTACACACATGTGAAGTAATAAAAGGAATTTAAATGAGCAAAGTTTGAGGATGTCCTGAAACATCCAAGAGCTCACAACTATTCCTATTGCATCCATATACCCCTGGGTATACGCAGGAAGATGCAACAGTTTTAGCGAACCCAGGCGGGGCATGGCAGAACAGGGGATAAGATAAAATGAAAGCTGAGGACATATATTTAAGTGGTCAACTCTAACTAAGAAACAACACTTAAGTGTAACATACCAGGAGCAAAGCAGGACACTTCTAAGGCTTGAATAGAATAACCAGCTCTAAGTCCTTAGCAGAAAATGCCCCCACTGCTCTCATAGGTCTCTCCTACCTTTTTCAAAGGTAGAATCTACCTTTATCGAGATTGGAGTCTGAACTTTGCTCTTTGTTTACCCTCTTGCTTGAAAGGGGATGAGAGGTGAATACACAACAGCCCCATTTCCTCTCGACAGGATACCCACAGTTTAAAGATAAGATGTGGAAGCTCAGAAGACACATCCTGTCCTACATTTCTGCATGAGTTCACAGCTTTGGCCTCAAATGAGGAGTCTGAGGATTTCACATTGAAAGTAAACAAGAAACCAGACAAGAAAATAAAACTGCATATAGGTTCAACATGAAAGGTGGACATGAGAAAATGAAGGATTTTGTTTTGATTTCCTGTCTTTTTCTTTACTATGCTTAACTGTGAAATCATAATTGAATTCTCATTTTTATTATATAATTTCTATACATAGCTGTTCACAGAGTCCTTTGAAATCTGTGGGTGAAAGGAAATATCACTGTTCTTTTTAAGAACTATTCATTTGAGATTAAACAGTGCTAAACGCTGAGCCCTGAACAAAAGGTTTAAGCACATGCAAGTCTTGCTGAAATAGAGCAACAGTGCCCAGTACTTTACAAGATCAAACCTGTGATTTGGGGTTTTAAATGTCCTAATTCCCTACCCTTTCCTTTCTCTTTTTACACATATCTTGGAAACTGAGATCCTGCTTTTGTCAGATGAATTTGTTATACGGAACAGAGTGACCTTCAGCCCTTGAGCAGTGGTACATCAAGCAGCAGCCTGCACCAGTGCAAGCTGTACCACCACCTTCTGACAGCAAACACTCAGACTGCATATTCGAAGCACAGAACTAATGACACAGAGCTAATCACCTGCATACATCTAAATTTGTAAGTGAAAAAGAGAGTTTTGCTATTTTGCTTCAAGATTGTTACAAAATTGTTCTTAAACACAATCTGGTTTATGGGGATTTTTAAATGTATCATACAATTAAGCATATCCCACCTGTAATTTTACCACTGGATTATTTAGGCAATCAGGACCTCTTGCGTTTTGTTTCCAGCCCTGTAGTTTCCCTCAGACCAGCGACTTTACTCAAGGTTTACAAATAGGAGTAGGTATCAGCAGAATCAGTATTCATGAATTTTGAATCGAATTATTTTGTAAGTAATGACACTATTCAGAGGATAGGATTTTTTAATATGCAAAATGATAAAAAGTGATGTGATTTCATTCTAACAGACACAGGAATTCATAGAGAAAAACTAAAACAGCCTGTACTTTTAAAATTGTAATATAATTTTATCTTCTTAAGCAAATGCTTTACATTTTATGAATGCAGTGCAAATGTGGAAGTACTCTCTGAAGGGATAAAGCTACCCTGATTGTGAGACATGGACAACACTAAACAACTTTAAACTAAATTATTTCTACACTGGAATCATACATGCAAAATGAGGTCACATGTCTCAGTAACACGTTCTCTTCTCTAGATCTGTAAGATTAGTTTAGCAGATTGGGAGTGGTGGAGAGGCCTAGAAAAGATAAGATAAAACTGCTCTTTCAAATGTCTGTTGCTTATACATCTTCTAAAAACTGAATTTCATAACTTTTTTAAACAGGCAGTGGGATTGACCTCAGAAATCTCCAGAGGTGCCTTCCAAATTCACCTGTTCTGTGATTCTCTGAGTTACATTGACTACTTTGTGCCAGTACAGTCTCTGGTGAGTGAGACCAACAATAAAAGATTACACCATACTTCGGTCTGATAGACAGAGGACACATAGAAAGAGGATATATAGAAAATAACAATGACTTTGAATTACAGAATAGTTCCAGCAAGAAGCCCTTAACACTCTCCTGCAAGAGGAAAAGAACAGATATACTCTCCCAACCCTGACACAAGCCAACAGTCACAGGCATGATGGAGAAGAGAGGGAGCATGTTTCCCTGACTTACCCTCCTGCCATCCAGCTCCCTTTTCACAGAATCCTGGAATCAGTTAGTTTGAAGAAGACCTCTGAATCATGGAGTCCAACCTTTGACCAATCAACACCTTGTCAACTACACCATGGCACTAAATGTCAAATCCAGTCATTTCTTGAACATCTCCAGAGACAGAGATGCCACCACCTTCTCTGGACAGTCCATTTCAATGCTTAAAAACCCCTTCCATGAAGAAATTCCTCCTGATGTCTGGGTGTTCCAGTGCTCAAGCTTGCAGACCCTGACCCTTTACTGAACCACACAAAGACGTACCCTACACCAGCATAAGCTCAGCAAATCTTTCACACAGTAACACTTTTGACTCCTAACAGGTTTGAGCTACTGACACTTCATCAATGCACAGGACATTGTGTTACTGTGCTCCTGCGGAGAAGCCCTGATCTCCAGGACAGTTTTGTACCAATGTGACCAGTGAAGACCTCTGATTATTTTCATCTGCAGTTCCCTGGATACCAGCTGCAACACTGCAAGATTCACATCTGCTCTCTTTCGTTTCAATGAAAGATGCTTTGAAGGTCAGGTCATTTTTTCTCTACCTAAATGTAGGTGTGAGCATTAAACTCTACATTCCTGGTTATGAAATTCAAGGCACGTGTATGTAAAACATTTAAATTAAATATGATCCGGGTACTATCACAAAAAGGTTGCATGCAGCACCACGTAAATTTGGACAAATGCAAATATTCAGTAATGTAGAACCTATTCACGCTCTGAGATAACAGAGCTCATTTACAAATGTATGTTTTGCAAGCTCAGTTTTCTTGCTATTATACAGTGTAGGAGCATACTCTCTAAATTTATAGCACAAAACCTGTCAGAGTTCAAGGAGTCTCTGGATGACACTCTTAGTGACATGATTTAGGTTTAGACAGTTCTGTGAGTTCTGACAGTTAGAGGAGTTGGACTTGATGATCCTTGCGTGTCTTTTTGAACTTGAGATATTCTATTGTTCTCTGATTCTAATATTTACATTTAACACTATTAAAGAGGCAAATTGATTTCTGTTTATTATTGTGAATTTTGCTCTACAAGTTCATGTCTTTGTGCATAAGCTCTCCAAACGGGCAAGGTATCATGCAGTAGTTTTCAGACAAAAAAAAAAATTAAGACATCCAGGGTATTTCAGTATTCATCATTTCAGTCGGAAAGCAGCATCTCTATGACACACTTTGCAGTCTGACCTTTTCAGCTGATTTTAAAAATCCAGGAAATCTAAGTTTTTATTGTTTGAGCATTGAAGAAATTCAAATATTACCTTTATCTGAGAAGGGAAAACTTAATCTAGATTAGCTTTATTGAAGTAACTTCTGCTTCATTGCTCATATTTATGACATTATGGGATATTATCAGTATGATAAATGTTTTTTGTACTGCTCATGGTTTCAAATGAAATTAATTTTAGAAGCTGCATCAAATTTCCTTCTTATTACTCCAAATCATGTCACTACAGTACTATGGATGACCCCATGTGCATTTCTGTGTTTGAACGTGTTTAGGTCTGTTTTCAATGTAACAGGAAGTCTGGTTTTCAATTATATAATACTTGGTCTTTTTAGAAATGTACAGCTTCTTTTCCCATATAAGTCAGCTTAACTCACTGTTGAGAAGAAAGACACTGACATTAAGCAAGTTGGAAATGGATGCAACAATACATAGTGAGATGACTGAAGTTTCTGTAAACAAACAATTTGGAGAGACCAAAAATGCCATTTCCCAATCACTCCAGGGAGAAAGTTCTATTTAAAGCTCCCTGAACAGCTTTCACAGAATCACAGAATCATAGAATAGTTTGGCTTGGAAAGGACCCTAAAGAACCTCCAATTCCAACCCCTCTGCCATGGGCAGGGATGCCTTCCACTAGACCAGATAGCTGAAGTCAGTCATCTCCAACCTGGCCCCAAACACTTCCAAGGATGGGGCATCTGCAACATCTCTGGACAACCTGTTCCAGTGCCTGACAGAAAAGAATTTCTTCCTAATATCTAATCTAAATGTACTCTTTCTCAATTGAAAGCCATTTCCCCTTGTTCTGTCACTACATCCATTTCAGAGCAGGAGAAAACATTTAAAAAAATTTCTCTCCCAAAGATCACAATAAATAACAAAGTTTACATGAACCACACTTGCTGGTGATGTTTCTCATGGAGCTGCCATTTACGATGGACACACAGAGAGAGCAAGATGACGTAATACAGAGAGTTAGTGGCTCAGAGAAGTGGTAAAAAAGCATCCCAGTTATTTATCTTTTAAAATCTAAGGGTAAATACTTAGTATAAGACCATGAATACCAAAATCAAAAGTGAAGCAGTTTATTCTCTATTTCTTTGCATATTTCTAAAGAGGCAAGAGGGATATGCTATCCAGCTCTGGCTTGACAAAGCATCATACTCAAGGAACACCCAGTATGGGAAAAGAATTGAATATTCACATTTTCATTCTGGTTCAGTATATGCCAGTATATTTGAAAGAAATTTACTCATGTTACCCCATGGCTGCCGAATGACAACTGAAGAAGAGAACACGGTGAAGCTAAGAAAGTACAAGCTGTAAAACAGATGCTTCACAAATACCAGGTAAGACCTGTTAAGCACAGCTGATCTGTATCCAAACACCTGCATTGGTTCTTTGCTTTACTATGAGGTGCACCTCTAGAAGACTTTTATGAGATGATGAAGCAACAGCATGTCAAAAGGACCTGAGGAAGAGTGTGAAGAAAACTTTACTTCCTCTTGATTTTTCCACCTAGTTCCGAAACTCTGTTAAGCTTCAGCAGAAGGTACAGAAAGAATAATTCTTTGGCCCTGGTAGGTGCAATGGCTAAACCAGTTTCTAGGGGAAAATTATGTAATGCTCATTTAAATCGTTATCTTACATTCGCACCGGAAGAGAAGGCAGTTGACTGATTCAATACAGCTGGTATTAGACTCAAAGAATAATATGAAGAAAATATTCCAAGGGCATCTGCCCTGAAGTGAACCACTTGGGCTCTGCAGATAAGAAAGTCAAATAGATGGAGTTGAGACATGAGAGCATTACCTGGGCCAAAACCTCAGCTTACTCCGTCTGTTAGCTAATGCTCACAGATAGATATCAACGTTAAGGAATATCTAATAGGGACAGAGTGGGGATAGTGCCATAAAACTGACCTGAGAGTATTCAGTGTAGAGGAGGAATGGGAGGGGGAAAGGGATATCACATCCATAAGATGTCCTCTAAAACAGAAATGCCAGCAAGCCTAATGTTCCCCATGGAACACCAAATAGATGAGGGTAACATGGATGACTATTGCTACCAGCCTGGTCTCATCCATGCAGTGCAGCAGTGAGATGATGTGGGGGGGGTTATTGTTAGTTCCTACCCACGCATTGGTTCTGAAACTCCCACTAGTAAACACGATTCAGGAAGACTGTTCCCCACCAACGTTCACATTACATAAAGGCTTTGATTACATCAGAATGAGAATGGCAACCTTTTCCCCCTGCATCTCAGACTTACAGATTTTCACTGAGAGAGTAAAGTCCCCTTGATTTTGTTTTTTTAAAATTTTTGTTCACACTTCCTGCCACCAAATCACTGAAAGGTCATGGATACACAGAGAATCACTTTCTGGAGCCAGTGCCCTGGGGTACTGGTTCCTCATGAGAAGGTTGGATGTGTGCTTCTGGTTTGCTTTTGCAGAGCTGGTACAATGGTTTGACATTGCCACTGGGCACATCTTGCAGAGCTGCCTGCAACACCTGCGTCTCCACTGAGCTCTGCCTCCAAGGCATGTATGTGTGTCACTCTTTGCACAAAGAGGGAGATGAGGGTGGGCACAAGCAGCTCCAGCTGCAGCAAGGAGCAACCCCTGAGGAGCAAGCCTCAGCGCTCAGAGTGCCTGTTTGGAGGAGGCAGGCACATGCAATTCAGGCAGTGACTCCTCACAGCTTACTTTTTCTTTTAATGAGCATCATCAAACAGAGACAGGCTTTTGTTTTAGAGAGATTGCTCTTGCCATCTGAGAAAGGTTAAGAAAGAGAAAGTGAGCATTTCAGCAGAGTACAAGAGGTGAAATAAAGACAAAAAAAGGCACTAGAGAAGAGCCAAGGACCTGCCTATTCTTCATCCTCAAGTAGTTTTTCCTTTGGTTGGTTAGTTTCGTGGTTTTTTTAGAATTTCTGTTTGACATACCTACATGCACATATGCCTGCATTAGCACTTCCACACTCCGGCTTGTATCAGGCCACCATTATGGCAGGCACTGCACCCATACATGTGGGTACCCAAAAAACCCCTGGCCTAGAAGCTTACTGCCGAATCAAGCAAGACAAGACAGAAAATGCATGGATTTAAAGCAATCTTATCACTTCCATTCTCCAGACAAGAAACAAGACCAAAAAAAAAATCAAGAGACTTGAGCAGGGCAAAGATTGCTGAGAAAGAAATGCAAACACGTTGAATCCCTGAATCTTCATCTCCCCTTCATAACCAGAGCAGGGCTTGCACACTGGTCACTTCCATAATGCTGTTTTTGCTGTTTAGCTATTTTTTCTACCATACCAAAAAGGATAATTTTTTTCAGAGGTACGTTTGTTTCTCTGTGTAACTACTGGCGCATCTACCAACATCGTCTCCATTAAAAAAAAAGAGTAGCAAATTGTCAGCAGTAACGGACTCTAAAAAGCCTCAGGATGGTTGAATTGAGCATGTTAGTACAAAACAGTCAGATACTTTTCAGTAAAGAATGCTACTTCACTGATGGCAAAAACTGTATTAAGCAATAAGGAGAGGTAAGGCAAAGATTTAGGTAAAACAAAGATTTAGGTTACAATCAGTCTTCATGTCAGTTCATGAGGATAATTAGGACAATGTAGACCAAAAATCAAACAGCAGGCTCGCAATACAGTATGCAACTCAACACTGCTTTTTCTTCCTGTTTTTCTATAGTTTCTCTGATGCTCTGCTAGGTGAAGGGAATCCTCTCACTTACTTCATCTCAGGACTTTGTTTCCTTGATATTATGCAGTGTATTACATCAAGTATTTGACATCTAGATGTGATGCCTGGAAATCCAAAAACAAGCCCAAATAATCACAGTGGGTCAAGCAAAGATTCATCTGGCCAAATATCCCAATTTTAAGCAGATGTTGGGCAAAAGACTGTAGGAATAGTAAAATACAATGCTCCTTCTCCTATGACATCCTTGCAGCTTCCAGCAATCAAACGCTTTATCATCATCTCTGAGGAAAGGTTTTTAAAAATATATTGAATAGCCATCAGTTGATCTATGCTTTAAGACTATGTTCACTTCAGGTTTTTTTGCTTCAGCAACATTCTGTGACACTAATACCACAACTTAGTGATTGCCTGCGTGCGAAAATGTCTTATGATTTTTATGATCTCACTGCCTGATCACTTCATTGTGACCCAGTTTTTACAGCATGAGAAACAGTATAGAATAATGCCATGTTTGCCACTACGCACCATTTACAACTGTACAAACCTCTGTCATACCACTCCCTCGGGCATATTTTTCTCCAAACTGAAATGTCCAGGAGTTTGTTTAATGTCTCTTAATTTCACACCTCTTTCTATTATAGACCTTCTTCGTTGTGTCTTCCCTAGGCCTAGAGCATTTTGTGATAGTATTTGTTTGATAACATAAGTTTTCAAGGTGTGATAATGCAATTAAGTTTGAGGAAGCACACAGAACACTACATGATAATGAATTCATATTCTGTATGCAAAATTTTTGCAGTGTTTAAACAGAGTTTTAAGAAGCAGAAAAGATTTTCAGCTAACATTTCTCCCCGAGTGTACAAATATGAGATCAATTTATGTATAAAATATTTACAAGCTGTAGACTGGGAAGTCCAAATCTGCTACTGTCCCATTTAAAGCTATCAAACTCTGCTGCAGAAGAACATACAAGCTGTTTTTAAAGCCCACATTAGTGGCTATGATGAACTGGACTCATGCTACAGACTTTCAGGATGCACAGATACATACTTCCAGCTAAGAAATCCTACACAAGGATACCGCAAAATGCTTTAAACTCTTCCCTCCCCCGTTTAGCAAACACCTCTCAGAAATATCAGAGAACATATCACAGATGACTTCAGCTTTTGTATGGTAAATAAGAATAACATAAATCCTTAAGAAAGCTTAGTCCCAATCAGTATGAAGTGTATACAGCTGAAGTTACATGTACAAATAGGCAGGAAGACAAAACTGTTCAGTCAGTAAATGATAATATAGCAAAAAGAGGATGCATCCTAGCTGTGCATTCATATTATAGATTCTACAGTCAAGGCTTTAAAATTTCACAGTATGAAAAGATATTGGCAGTCATGCACTGGTTACTATTCTAGAAGATCCCCTGGAGATGGCATTTATTTAGGTAGAAAACTATTTCTGAGGATAGCCTCCTGGGAGATTCAGTACGTCTCTTCATGAGCTTCCCGAGGGGACAGCAGTCAGACAACCTCACTTCAGCATCCTGCAGTACAACACAAACAACATAATGCAGGACATTCACTCAGGACAAGCAGACAGCCACTGTCAGTGTCTCATTAGGCTGTCACAGCAAGTAAAGGCTTCACACAGGGACATTAGTATTCCAGTCACTGAATCTACAGTATATATAGAAAAATCATCTTTTTCTTGCACATATTTATATGTATATTACTCTATACCAGAGGGAAACCCTTTCCAAGGCTTGCTTTCACCCAATCTGCAGCACACAAACCCAGGTCCTGTCTCCAAGCCACAGGCCTGAGGCTATTTAATTTATACATACTCTAGCCTTAAGTGAAATACACAGTATGTCGATTCAGTCGATAAAACCAGCACCATAGATGGCTTTTTCCAGCATAGTAACCATGTCCAGTTCACTGTATCTCTGGCATTTAATAAATGCATTTAATATGAACACAGCATCTAATTTAAGTTGCCAAAGTTTCTGATTTCACAGATGAAGTGAAAAGAACTTCAGAAACCTGAATTACTGGTCCATAAACTTCACTTTCATGATAACAAGTGCCCCAAATTAGAAACCCAAGATTCTCAAAATTATTAGAGAAATCACAAACATATGCATACATATAAATAAATCCCAAAATCTGCATTGTTTAGAAAAATGGATTTTTGCATTTCATTTAAGTGTTTCATTGTGTCTTGCTTGAACGAGCATTTCTGCTTAGAGCTCCCCTAAAAATCAACCACATTTTCTGGAAAACTGAAATTAAAAAATGAAAGGAAAAAACCCAACAAACAAACACCAAAAAACCAAAACAAATCTAAACAAACAGACAAAAAACAAAAAACAAACAAAAAAACCCCAAAAAACAATCAAAACAAAACAAAAAAAGCTTTTGTTGTGAATTTAGTCAAACTTGTTGGCAACAAACAGGAGGAGCTGGAAGCCATTGTGCAGCAGGAACAACTGGAGCTTAATGATGGTGATGATACAGCTGAGTGTTTGTGGGTAAGAATGAGGGGCAAGGCCAATAAGGTAGGTATGATGGTGGGAGTCTGTTACAGACCACCCAAACAGGATGAAGAGGCAGAAGAAATGCTCCAAAGACATATGGGAGAAGTCTCACTATCACTGTCTCTTGTTCTCCTGGGGGCCTTCAACTTACCAGATACCTGATGGAAATACAACAGAGAGGAGACAGTCTAGGAGGCTCCTGGAAAAGAAAAGAAAACACCCTGTAGAAGAAAACACCCTGACAGAGCTGGTGAGTGAGCCAGCTAGGGAAAATGCCCAGCTGGACCTGTTGTTTGTGAACAGAGAAAGACTGGTGGGTGCTGTGATGGATGGAGGCCTTCTTGGGCATAACAACCATGAAATTATAGTTCTAGTTCTTGGAGAGGTAAGGAGAGGTGACAGCAGAACTAACACCTTGAATTCCAGAGGGTAGACTTTGGCCTGTTCAGGAGACTGGTTAACATCATCCCTTGGGAGGCAGTCCTGAAGAGTAAAGAAGTACAGGAAGTTTGGACATTCTTCAAGAAGAAAATCCTAAAGGCACAGGAGAAGGCCGTCCTCATGTGCCAAAAAATGAGCTGGTGGGGAAGAAGACCTGCCTGACTGAACAGAGATATTTGGCTGGAACTCACGGGAAAAAAGGAGAGACCTTTGGAAGAAGGGGCAAGCAACTCAAGAGGACTACAAGTATGTCATGAGGCTACAGAAGGAGAAAATTAGAAGGGCCAAAGCCCAACTAGAATATAATCTGGCTACTGCCAAAAAAGACAGTTAAAATTTTCCTAAAAATGTGTCAGCAACAAAAGGAGGGCGAGGGACAATCTCCATCCTTTGCTGGATGCAGGGGGAAACATAGCGCCAAAGAATCAGGAAAAGGCTGTAGTTCTTAATGCCTTCTTTGCCTCAGTCCAATAGTAAGTTTTCCGAGTACCCAAGCCCTTAGCTGAAAGACAGGGATGGGGAGAAGAGTAAGCCTACATAATCCAAGGGGAAATAGTCAACAACCTGCTACACCACTTAGACACACACATGGAGCCACATAAACTCCACCCAAAGGTACTGACGGAGCCAGCAGAAGTGTTCAGCAAGCTGCTTTCCATCATTTCCCAGGAGTCCTGGGAGGTCCCAGGTGACTGGAGGTTGGCCAATGTGATACCCATCTACAAGAAGAGCCAGAAAGAGGATCTGAGGAACTACCAACCTGTCAGTATGACCTCAGAGCCAGGGAAGGTCATGGAGCAGAAAATCTTGGGTGCCATGACACAGAACACAAGAGATCAGGCCCAGGCAGCACGGATTAAAGAAAGGCAGGTGCTGTTTGACTGATAAAATCTCCTTCTATGATAATGTGACCCGCTTACTGGATGAGGAAAAGGCTGTGGATGTTGTTTACCCAGACTTCAGAAAACGCTTCAACACTGGCTCCCACAGCATTCTTGCAGAAAATCTGTCTGTTCATGGCTTGGATGGGTGCATAGTTCACAAGGTAAAAAACTGGCTGCATGGCCAGAGAGCCCAGAGGGTGGTGGTAAGGGAGACACATCCACAGGGCAAGCAGTTTCCAGCTATGTCCCCAAGGGCTCGGTACTGGGGCCAGTCCTGTTTAACATCTTTATCAATGACCTGGACAAGGGGATCAAGTACCCTGTCACAATGTTCACAGATGACACCAAGTTGTGTGGGAGTGTTGATGTGCTGGAGGGCAGGAAGGCCCTGCAGAGGGATCTGGACAGACTGCAGCAATGGGCTGAGGCCAGTGGTGTGAGGTTCAAGAAGGCCAAGTGCTGTGTCCTGCATTTTGGTCACAACAACCCCAGGCAGTGCCACAGGCTGGGGGAAGAGGGGCTGGAAAGCTGCCTATCAGAAAAGGACCTCGGGTGTTGGTCAACTGGACATGAGCCAGCGTGTGCCCAGGTGGCCAAGAAGGCCAATGGCATCCTGGGCTGTAGCATGGCCAGCAGGACCAGGAGAGTGATTGTGCCTCTGTTCTTGGCACTGGTGGGGCCACACCTCGAATCCTGTGTTCAGTTTTGGGCCTCTCACTCCCAGAAAGAGATTGAGGTGCTGGAGCGTGTCCAGAGAAGGGCAATGGAGCTGGTGAAGGGTCTGGAGCATAAATCCTATGAGGAGCAGCTGAGGGAGCTGGGGTGGGTTAGGCTGGAGAAAAGGAGGCTCAGGGGGGACCTTATCACTCTCTACAACCACCTGAAAGGAGACTGTAGCTAGGTGGGGGTCGGTTTTTTCTTCCAGGTAACAAGTGATAGGACAAGATGAAATGGCCTCGGCTTGTGGCAGGGGAGTTCTAGATTGGTTACAAGGAACAATTTCTTCACTGAAAGGGTTGTCAAGCATTGGAACAGGCTGCCCAGGGAAATGGTTGAGTCACTAGCCACGGAGGTATTTAAAAGAAATGTAGATGTGGCACTTAGGGACATGATTTAGTGGTGGACTTGGCAGTGCTGGGTTAGTGTTGGACTCAATGATCTTTTCCAACAAATTCTATGATTCTCTATCTGCCAGCTTGAGAAAGGGTTGGGTTTCTTGCAGTGAAGAGTATTCCTCTCATTTACCTCTAATGCCTTTGTTTCTGGCAGAGGGTCCAGCCTGAGACAGTAGTGAGCATAGCGAGTGCCAATGAACTGCCATTTGACTCCTCATCCTCTTCTTGCAGAGGATGGAAGCCAGAGGACAGAAATTTGCCCCATTCTACGCAGGGGAAAAAAAGATAATAAGGTGTGTTTTCCTAGTCCAAGTATTCTTTTTTCCCCCAAACCCACTACTTGCAGAAACAAAAATGAAACTGGGAAGGTGTTCACAATACTGCTGACACAGACACAGGGAATAAAGCTTTGAAGAGTTGAATCACCAGCTCTGGTGAAAGAATAACTAGGAATTCAAACATCTGGAGAAAATGCCATGCTGGCTCTACCCTTTCTGCCATATAATTCCATTTAAACACTGTATTTTGAGCTAAGAAGAAAAATGTTCCCATTAGTTTTGCCACATTGAGACTCTGTAAGTAATGCCCCATTAACCTCACATAGCTTACATCTGCTTTTACTTAAATATGAAAAGCATAATATCCCATGCTCATGATGTATCCTGTATCTTTTCTGTCCCTCAAACTAATCGTTTTTAAGCATTCATTCCTCTCGAGTATGGGATGTTTGGGAGGAAAGCCAGACAGTCACAGTATTTTGCCTGTTGTCCAGCACTTTAGGAACAACTTGGGACTGTACTGAAGCTACAGTCATCACAAAGTCTGCATGTGGACCTAGCACCAAAACAATTTCTGGGGACTATTAAGAGAGAGATGATGATGATGATAACACTAATGTCACTTGCAACAGAGACAACAATTATAATTATCTGTAGATTTTTTTCAACCAGGTCTCTCAACACTAGATGAAAACAGATAAAATAATTTTTCATTCAGGAGCTATGAGGTGGTGAACGGATGCTAATGAACAGGATAGACAAATGGCTGGGCAATGCACCCTTTGTCCTCACTTTTCCCAGCTACTCTGGCTATATCGGTTTTGCTCTAACCAGCTTCACCGAAAAGACTTCTTTAGAGCCCACAGCAACTTAACACCACCTTCCCCTCAAACCCCAGAAGGGGCAGAGCAGCTCTGCCACCTGCTCTCTCAGGGGAATTCCTGTTGGGATGCTGGTTCCAGACTCGTGCAGAGAGACACCTCCCAGCACTGTCTTGAATGAATCTGCTCTTTTGCCTTTCACTCAAAGGACTCGACTTCTTCTCCAACTGTCCTATGAAGAAAGCAAGGATATTCTTAAAAGAACTAATTTCGCTTGTCTTTCTTAAGGAAAGCATTGCCCTCTTTGTGTGGCATTTCCTCTTTAAATTGAAGATGGAGAGAAATTAAATATTTTCACAAAGGGCAATAAGTGAGAACTATCTTGGGCATGACATGTACACAGCAGACATTTACACACAGGTTTATGGAAACCCTTAGTTAATCATTTATAATGAGTTGTTCTGCCATCACACTAACAATTTCCTCTCCTATTAAAGAGGTGTACTCATACCAAGCACTCCGACCAGTACCAGGCAGGTCTGGACACCTTCATAAATAGTAAGGTTGACAGAAGTGGCCATCAGATTTTTTCCCATTATAATAAATAGTCTGAAAAAAAGACACAGACTTTGTAGATTTTCCTTTTCTTTAGCTACGAGCCATAAGCAACTGACTTCACACACAGAACTAACTGAAGTCACTACACTGTCACAGCCCTCAGCCTCCAGTGAGAGAGGAAGACTATGCACAATGTAAGAGCTAGCGCTAGGCTAGGAACTGGAGGAGTACCGCAGTCACAATACAGTCAGAACACAAACAGTATTGCACTACAAGACCCAATACTCACACAATATACAATAAATATTTCCACTCAGATGTATCCCAGTTCAACAAAGCTCCTAATACAGTTAAGTACACCTCAGGGAAGTTTTACAAATGTTCTGGATCAGGCCTCATTTGTATCCTTTGCAGCTGCTTTCAGTGACGCTGCCTGTGATACCACCTTCTTTCAAAAAAAGAGAAAAAAACCAAAGTATCTCCACTTGTCAGACACCAAACAGAAAGCACCATCAGATGAGATCTGAGGAGTCTGACACTTCTTATGAGACTCACAGGCTACTGTTCCGTGACTTGTTAGGCCACGACAAAAAGGGTGTAAAAACATTTTGATGAGTAGGAACAGACTCGTGTTCAACTCTAACCATTAGCTAGGTCTCAAAGGGAGCTTCTAATGCCACAGCTTGAACCCCTACAAACTCTAGGTAAGGAGCTCACGAATCACAGGGAACTGCAATTTACCTATTTTGTTTGGTTTTGGTTTTGTGTTTGTTTTGACTGAGAAGAAGCATTTGTCACCTGATAGGGAAGCCACTGGAAAAAAGTCATTAATGTTACTTGTTATTCCTTTTTTCCCAGTGAGCACATTCCCGTTCCTGTGATGAATAACTAGGCCTAAAGGAAATGCAGTAATCTAATTCTCACTTGCTGTTAGAAATTTACAAGGTATCATACTAAGGTAATTTAAAAGAAGGTTTGAAGATTGTTTTATTTTCTGAGAAATAAAATTAATCCTCAAAGGCATATAGAATTCAATAATGCCATAAGAAGCTATTAATTGTACAACAATTTCATTAAAACATTGTTTGCTTCAAGGTTAACCACAAAGAAATATATTCTATCCAGTGAATTGCATTTTAATATACTTACTTCTGTGAATATAGTTGGCAATCTTTTAAGGCAGTTTTCAGTTATGATTTGTACATTGCAACTACTTCAGTTAAATACGACTTAATTAAAAACAACTCTAAGGGGTTAAAAATTCAGATCATTTAAATGATACACCTCACAAAGCAAACAGTTTAATAAGAAGAATTTTCTTTTGGGAGAAACATTTTTAATACTTGCAGAAATAATTGATGTTGGTGGAATTTTGATATCAGTAGACCTCTAGTGGCTATTACAGTAATTGATGGTTACATTATGTTTTTAAAAAACAAATATGCTCCTCAGAAAACAAAACAGGAAAAAATCCACAGAAGCAACACTGCAGCAAAAAGTTACTAGAATTATTAACCCATGGCAAATGCCTGCATAATTTCACAACTTTTATCCAGTGAGTAGAGAGAGACCTGGTTCTCATTGGTTTTAATAAAATTACGCATCTAAATACCTTCGCAAATTTAGTCATCAAAACCCAAATCTGAATCCGCCGTGGATGTTTCAAAATTTTCTGAGATATAAATATTTGCCAAACGTTCTGAGAGATCTATTTACAGATCAAGTCTTAAAAGGGACAGGAAAGCACTTCATGGCTCCCCAGCCAGGGCATGTGTCCTCACCCTGCCCACACGCCCTGCTTGGAACGACCTCAGACTGGCAGGTCAGAACGGGTCTGCAGAGGGCTTGGGACAATCCCCACTCTGGACTGGGACATGTGGGACAGGAGGACGTTGACACATAGTGTAGCTAGCCATGACTCCAAGCTAGTGATATGTAGAGCCAGACGCTATCAGTATTTAGGAAAATATTCTTTTAAATGACTTTTCATTCGTTTTGGCTAAACTGCCACATTTCAGTGCCAATCAGCAAGTGTAAAATAGGTAGGATCCCCTGTGGTGATTTAGTAAAGGAACCAGTAAAGGGAAAGCCTCAATGACCTTTGAAAAATCAGTCTACATTAGTTTAATGCAATCTCAAAGACACAGATTTGATGCCTGAATAAGGGACACTCAGCTTCGAGGTTGAAGCTTTTTCTCATTTAATTTGCTTATTTAAAGTTTTTGTCATCACATGACACTCTCCTACATTATCTGAAATGCAGTTCAGGAGCTTGGGTGTACATTTACAGTTTTTATCTTTCCCACACTCCTCAATATGAAAGTCAGATTTTCCACAAAATGGAGAAAGGCAAAGAGGACAATCTATATGATTATATCTGAATATTAGCCATCTTATCCTTCCTGCCCATGTGACTAATTAAAAGGCTTTTGTGATATTTAGGCCTAACAAACACTTAATGGCTTTTAAAGATGGTATTAACTATCTTTTTCTCTCAGGGAATGAAGGGGGTTTATCTCCTAAGAAGAAACACTTAGACTCACACAGTATTAGTAAGAAAGCAGTATGAAAATCAAATTCTCATTGCCTGAGGGCCTCCCACTTGCCCATTTAAGAGATTCCACTTTAGTTAGTCTTCTCATACTATTTTTTCAGATAAACTTTAGATTCAGAGTAGCTGTCACCCTCACATAGCAGTATGTCACACTAAATCCAAAAAACTCTAAGTCAAAATTGTTCAACAGGTTTCCGCATGGCCTCCTTCATATGCTAGTGAAAAAATGATAAATCATATGTACAATCTGAAAAGTCAATTCTTATTTAAAAGAGAATCATGTCCACCTGTGCATGAAATCTACTGCCTTCTGATGGACCTTTGTGTCAAGGTGATTTTCACGACTCAAAATGGTCACAAAAATGTGATTCTGCACCACCTGTGTAGGTTTAGAACCTAAACAGTATCTAGAAAATATCTTCTATTCATAACCTTGCACATATTTGTGTACACTAAGACAGAAAATGCAACACTGTCAAAAAGGTGAACCTTTAAGATGCCACAGGGTTTTTTAAAAGAATTGAAATCCTACTTAATCAAAGGCAGATTATTTGAATGACAGAAACAAACACTGCAGAAATGAGTCCAAAGAGATATGAACACACACAGGGAAGTGCAGTGATGTAAAATATGTGTGCCAGTGCAAATATTTCTCCCCTCAAGGAACATCTTCCAGCACACACTCATTGAAGCTATTCTTGACTGATTATCATAGGTTGGGCAGTTCAAAAAGAATGAGTTTAAAACGTTTGCAACTATGAATTCATATTTTCAAAGAGGTCAGAAGACAATCACTTGGCAGTCTATGTCCAATAGTTGTCAATTCAGATAGGATGATGGCTTTTCATTATCAAATCAACTCTTTGCCTAAGGATGTTGCCAAACTTGTTAACGATAATTTTAGCTGAGCAACCTGTGCGCTGTTTATTATTCTTCAATCTCTATTAAAACAGTGTGATCCTTTCTCCTCCAAACCCAAGATGTATACTGTGTATAAATGAGAGGTGCTTACAGCTCAGAGGATCCTTGTCACATCCTGCCAAGACAAAAGTTCAGTCAATCATTCAAAGAGCTAAAATTCCTATTCCTTACCCTGCTCCTCCAAAGCTTTCTCAGAGCCAGAAGCTGGGGAGAGCCAGCCTTCCTGGACAGCCTTCAGCTCTTCCTGTATGTTCCTGGTTACAGTCTCTTTGGAAACAGAGCACTGAGAATCTACACAATGGGGAACAGCTTCATTCAACTGTGCAACTAAGCACACAGGTGCCTCTACCTCAGTGTGAAGTCAACAGGAAGTGGCAAACTCTATGGAAAGGAAAAAGTTTGAGCCCACTTCCATATGTGTTTGAATTAGTCCTGAAATGGAACAAGGGTCAGAGTGTCAGCAGCTCCCATTTGAGAAATAATAATGAAAGGCTGTGTGTTTGAGGCATTTTCTGCACTCAGCTGATCCTGAGGGTACTCCAGCCCAAGGCAGACCCTGCAGCAAACTGAAAATTTGGAATCAGAGTAACTGGTGAAACTATCCACTATTGTTTCTGCTGCTAAACTCCTCTCGATGTTGCAGGGTTCGTCAGTACTTTTCAACTCATTTAAAACTAATTTTGGCTAAGGATGTGGATGTGCAATCCCTAACGCCACAACACCAGCTAATAAAGACCTAGAACCTGGGCTCAAGCTTAAACATCACTTTTTGTAAACAAGGACTTTAAAAGGGCTCATTGATGACCATATTTATAGAAAAGATCAAAGGAACTCACTGCCTTTTTGTGTATCTGCCAAAGCTCACCTGCACCAAATCTGTATAGGCATAAGGATGGCCTCAGCCCTACCTCAAAAACATTAACAACTCACAGCTTCCCTATGGCTTTTTATGTAACATGTCACGAAGTCAGCGAGCTCTTACCAGAGAGGAAGCTTCTAGCCTATCCTTCCTGCACAAATGTGTCACCAAAAGTGCCTGTCACACTTCAGGCTGAGCTGTAGCAGGCAGAAAAAAAGGCTCCTACTTCAGATACCTTTGGCCCATCCGTATGTTCTACTCATTCTTCTATTTGGCATATTTAGGGAATCTAATCTAGAGTAGTAAAGACTACCTCACAAGATGTAGGTGGATCTTAAAATATCCTCCAGATTTCTGGCTTAGTGTAAAAGCTGTTCCTCTTTAATATCAAAGGAGTGGATTTTTTGAAAGAAAAAGATGTTATAAATATAGTCAGTGCTGAATCAGCGTGAACATCCAGGGGAAAAAACCAAAACAAATACAAACAATTTTCAGTGTTCCATCCTTTCCTTCCAAAACCTGGTCACATTTCATTAAGGTGCAGTTCAGATTTAAGGTGGAATTTTTTCCACTAATTCTACAACTTACTCCCAACAGAGCTTATAGTTGCCAAAAATCTCCCATCATCTCTCTTCACTCTTATGAAAGGAATATGACAGTAATGTCCTCCCTCTTCTTTACTCATTCACCAGAGTTTCTGGAACACATTACTTAACAGCCATCAATAAATCCCAGCATCACCAAACTGGAAACTCAATTTATTAAACCACATGGTTTGGACTTTTCTATTTTCTTTATTTCAGAGAGTGCAAGGTATGTTCTGGCCTTCAGTCATACTGCTTCTTCAGTCACAGTGACACTTCTGATACCTCCAGCTTCTAAATAACATATATATATATTGCTGTAACACAAAGCAACAGACATTCTTCATCTGTCCAAGTCTCTTCTTCTGACAGAAGACCCATCTTCTGTCTTGCCTCATTTCCCCAGCTTCACTAGACTTCTGATGTATCTAATGAGATGGGAGAGTAACCTCTCTGAGCTGTACTATCTCTGCTAATAGCTCTAAACCTTCTGGATTAACGATGCTCTGAGTCACTTGAAAAAGCTGTCACTCTTGTTGTATGGATGATTACATTTAACAAAGACCGTACTATTCCTCCAAATGCTCCCAATTAAAAATGCTTCCTTTAGTACCTCTACTTCGAACAATAAAACTACTGAATCAGACCTTCAGTTTAAATGCATAGGCAAAAACTCTCAGATTGCTTTGAAAAGATACCCCACATGCAGAGGGTGGGTGGAAGAGGTGACAGCAACTCTTTTGGAATGCAGACAAAGTAATAAGGCATGCCACTTATGCCATGTTACTGACTTGCTAGTACTCCAGATTTTGTCATACTGAAATCACACAGGTATTTACCACAAATATCTATGTGGTTTCTTCACCATTTGAAGACGAAAATGGATAGTGGGGGGATATCAGTAGGTTTGCTTTACTTCCACTGCACTTTGGACTGCTATGTTGTGCTAATAATTAATAAAATTAAGATCATATTTTTCATGCTTACAGGGATGCACTGACAACTATCAACTGCCACAGAAATCAGTATTGTAAACAGAAAAGAATACCTCTTTTTTAAAAAAGTTACGACCTTATTTGCTATAAACCAGTGTAGGCCCACTGAGAATATGATTCAAGACATCCAAATTTGCCTTCGCTGACATTTTTCTTTCACACACTAGCAAGTAATATTCTTTTAAGCAGCTTCTTTCAGGGAGTGACTAGAAGAGAACTAGCAAACCTTCACCAAGAGCAGTGGTTTAAAAGGCACCAACGGCAGAAGAGTGCTCCCTCTCCTGCTAATTCTCTGCAGGAGTCAGAGGTCTAACTACCACTCATGCCTCTGCCAAGCCCATCGCTACCGACTCTCTTCCTGTCTGTCAGACAACTCTCTGGAAAGCTGCTTTTCCTTGCTGTTAAACTGACTTTCTCATCTCATACCCAGAAACAAGCATTCAGATAGACTTTTCCACTTGTTCTACACCAGTCCATTCTCCTCAAAGGACATGCCTTTCAAACACAGCACCCTTTCCTTTATTACCATTCTACTCTCCTGAAACTACTGACATAGTTTCAGCTGGCAAATATGCAAAGATGAAGTATTGAGAAGTATTTCAGACTTCCTTAGACTGAGAACTTAGGATTATTACGAGAACTGTTTCTCTCCTGTTAAAATCCACACCTTACAGACAAAAAAAGTCTCTGCATTCTTCCCCAATAACTACATGAACTTGTGAAAAAAAATTTTTCTTTATCACCTGACACCAGTGCACAAAGCCTTTTACTCCAGAATTCATTTCCTTCTCAAACTGTCTTGATCTTTAAATGATAGCAGGGAAAAAAAACCTTTTAACCACAAAGGCAGACAAATGAAAGGTGGTAGGAAGAAGGAAGAACTTCCTGATCATATTCCAGTAACAAGAATATCCAGCTTTAAATTATTCAACCCACTCTTCAATTCTGGGACTTTTCATGATGCTGCTACCTTATTGGCTGCCCAGACAGGCATGGCAGGAAAAAAAAAATTCCATCTGAAATGATCCAGAAATCTCCTTTCTTTTTTGACAAAGGCCTTTTAAGCTGGAGTGCATGTGTTCTCACCTTGATTGGTGCAATCAGAGAAATAAAGGGTGGTTTGAGTTGGAACAGACATTGAGACCAGTCTAGTTTGAACACCCTGCATGAGCACAAACACCTTCAACCAGACCAGGTTGCTCAAAGTGCCATCCAACCTGGCCCTGAACATTTCCAGGGATGGGGCATTCGCAACTTCTCTGGATACCCTATTCCAGTGCTTCACCGCCTTTGTCACAAAAAAAAATCTTCCTTATGTCCAATCTAGAACCTATCCTCCTCCAATTTAAAACTATTATCCCATGTCCTATCACCATAGGCCCTGGAAAAATGTCTCCCTCTCTCTTTCCCATATACCACCATTATATATTGAGAGGCTCCATTAAGATCTTTCCAGAGGCTTTTCTTCTCCAGGATGAACAACCCCAGCTCTCTCAGCCAGTCCTCATAAAAGAGTTGTTCTATCCCTCTGACAATTCTTGTGGCCCTCCTCCTCTGTGGACCAATTCTAACAAGTACTTGTCTTTCTTGTACTGAGGATCCTGGAGCTGCACACAGCACCCCAAGTGGATTGTCGCACAAGTCTTCTCCACTCAGTCTCTGACCTGCCCTACAAAGCACCACTGCAAATGGCTCTGAGAGGAAGCCCCGAAGATTCCCCTGTCCCGTAACAGAAGAACACTTGGAAGGATGGACAGAGCTTCAGTATGGATTCATACCTACTTTTGCATGAATATATGTATATACACACACACACACACATATATATATATGGAACCTACTAATACAAGAGACAGCCATCCATAATTCTTTTTTGTTGTTGCATCCCTGGAGGAGGAATGTGCTGTTGAACTGTTTTAGCTACTGCTGTCCCTCAGACATAACCTGTAATATTCTGATAGGAGCTACAGATACTGACATCTGCTGTTTCTCACTGCTGCCTCTGCAGAATGGGAGAAAACAAGCTGGTATAGATGGCACATACCTTGTGATACATTTGAAACAGATTCAAACAAAACCTTTTCCATGCATACCAAAACAACATGAAAGCAAGACATGTAGCCACGAGAAAGGGTTCTTCAAGTACGTAAACAGCAAGCAGAAACAGAAGGAAAATACTGGCCCTCTGTTAAACAGCAAAGGTGAATTAGTCACCAATTACACTGAAAGGACCAAGGTTCTCAAGACTTTCCTCACCGCTGTCTTTACTCGTACTGCTGGGCCTGGCCTTGGGAACAAAAATCCAGGTTGATGTAAACACAGTCCTACCAACTGTAAAGGAAAATTTAGTGTATGAACTATTACAGGAGATTAGCCCCTAAAAGTCCATGGGCTGTGACAATATCCACCCAAGGGTGTTTTTAGGAGACTGCCTGAGATTGTTGTAAGGCCACTCTCCATAACTTTTGAGAAGCCTTGGAGATCCAGGGATGTCCCAGGAGGCTGGCAGAAGACTAATTCCACTCCCGCCTACAAGAAGGTCTTAAAGGAGGATACAGGAAATTATAGGAAATCATCAGTCTTACTTCAGTCCCTAGGAATGTTATGGAACAAATCCTCCTAGGGGCTATCTTGAGTCAGATGAAGCACAAGATTGGGAAAAGCCAGTACAGATTCACCAAGGGCACATTGTACTTTACAAACTTGATCACTTTCTACAACAAAGTAACCTGTTCACTTGATGTGGGGTGAGGAGGACATTGTCTACCTGGATTTCTCCAAGGCTTTTGACGTGGTTTCCCACAGCCTCCTTCTGGAGCTGGTGATGTGCTATGATCCAGATATGTGGTCCATGGTGGGTGGGGATTTGGCTGACAGGCTGCAGCCAGAGGGTGGTGGTGAACAGCTCCTTTTCCAACTGGAACCTGCCAGAAGTGGGGTCCCTCAGGGATCCATGTGGGGCCCAGCACTGTTTAATATCATCACAAACTATTTGGAAGATGGGATCAAGTGTACACCGACAAAGTTTGCCAATACCAAACTGAGTAGGAAAGCGGGCATTTCAGAAGCGAGAGCCAGACTGCAGGAAGACCTGCATAGGTTAGAAGAGTGAGCTAACAAGAACCTTATGAAGTTGGACAAAGACAAGAGTAAGGTCTTGCATCCTGGAAGATATAATCCAGGAGTGCAATATATTATGGGATCTACCCAGGGATTAGAGACCAGTTCTGTAGAAAAGGACCTGGGGGTCCTGGTGAACAACAACCCCAATATGAGTGAGCACTGGGCTGCTGTAGCAAAGAAAGCCAACAGAATGCTGGGTTGAGCCAACAAGAGCATCACCAGCAGATACACTCTCAGTGACTGTCAGACCACACCAGGAATACCATGTGCAGTTTTGGGTCCTGCTATACAAAGAAAGATGTAGAAAGGCTGGAGAACGTACAGAGAAGGGTCACAAAGATGATCAAATTACTGTGAAGCCTGCTGTGTGAGGAAAGGCTAAAAGAACTGTGTTTGTTCCGTTTTGAGAACAGAAAGTTTAAGATAGACCTTGTTGCCATGTTCCAGTATTTAAAGGGTGGCTACAAAGAGGATAAGGACTCTCTTTTCTACAAGGAGTCACATGGAAAAGATATGAGGTAAAGAGTACAAGCTACTTCTGGGGAGATTCTGATTAGATAAAATAGGAAAATTTTTCACAGAGAGAACAATCAGCTATTGAAATAATTAAGATGCAGCTGGACAGGGTGCTGGGCCGTGTTGTGTTGATCATGCTTTTGCCAAGAAAGGTTAGACTAGATGATCCTTGAGGTCCCCTTCCAACCTGATAATCCATGATTTTACAATTCTATGAGCTCTGCTTTTTCGGCCTCAGAGATTCACGAGTATTAGAATGTACACTGCTTCGGCTGGAATTAGCCTTCACAAAATTGCCTCTTTAAAAATTTGGGCCCATGGTGTTTCTGAGCTCTCAGAGACCATCTCTAATTAGAGTACAGGAAAATGCATGCTTAAAAACAGGTTCCCATGCCATCAAGCTCTACCTCTCTTCAGTGATCTGTTAACTTTATTTAGAAATAGACATCTATATAAAGATACATATGTATATTTGTGATAAGAGAAATATAGATTTATAAATATGGGTATAAAACCTATGAATAGAGAATCTATTCATAGTAATAGATACATCCGTGTAAACTTGAATTAGATTTATATTTGTTTCCTATTGTGTAACAAAATATAAAACTGGGCCAGCATAAAACCCAGTGCTAACTTTATTTTTAATAAATGCTGCTGGAAAAATAACCTTGGCAAGTTATCCAAAGGAGGGCCTCAAGGATGGTGAAGGGCCTTGAGGAGAAGCTGTATGAGGAGTGGCTGAGGTCACTTGGTCTGTTCAGCCTGGAAAAGAGGAGACTGAGGGGAGACCTCATTGCAGTCTGAAAATTCCTTGTGAGGGAAAGTAGAGGGGCAGGTACCGATCTCTTCACTCTCCTAACCAGTGACAGGACCCAAGGGAATGGCATGAAGCTGAGTTGGAGGGGTTTAGTTTGCATATCGGGAAAAAGATTCTTCACCCAGAGGGTGGCTGGGCACTGGAACAGGCTCCCCAGGGAAGTGGTCACAGCACCAAACCTGACAGAGCTCAAGAAGCATTTGGATAATGTTCTCAGGCACATGGTGTGACTCTTGGGGTGTCCTGTGCAGGGCCAAGAGTTGGACTCGATGATCCTGATGGGTCCCTTTCAACTCAGCTTATTCTACGATTCCATGATTCTATGATTCTATGAACTGGACTACTCAAAACCAGGCATTACACTGGAAGGGGTTTCAAGAAACAGAAAGGACAAAGAGGCTACCACCACCCACCCAAGTAAATTGTCTGTGCAGTAGAAGTTCTACTCAAAAAATCCTGTTCTTCTGCGCGGCCATGATAGCGTCAGAGCTGCCTGTAAAAGGCTAGAAGTGTACACAGTTACCTAGGTGGTGAAAAATAAGAGTTTTACCATGTCTACCCTTTCCTTTGAAAAGCTGCATTTAAGAAAGCTTCTATTGAAATCAACACTTTACGATGCCAACAGAGATAATTAAGTTCAAGAATCACCATGGAATATTCTTTCTTAAATCATTGTGAAAAACTTGTCCAGGCTTCTTTTTCACTCTTTGAAATCTACCTGTGCCACTCGCCTTTTAATGCGGCCACCACATTCCTCAACTGCTAGAGCACACGATCATTTCAGGCCCCATTTTTTCCAGGGAGTGGATAGAAGCACACTGCTGAATAGCTCATTCAGAGAAGAGAAAAATATTTGTCCTTGCTAAGAGGCTTTACAACATCTATGCCTTTAATTAAATTAGGGCATATTTACGGAAGATATAATGATATGTACAACTGCAAGTCTATGACTGCAGTCTTACAGGAGTAACCAGGGATTGCTGCAGGAATCTAAGATGAACAGTTCCTAGAGAGCACACGTACTAGTACAGAACAGCGGAAGTGTAGCAGAAAGAAGAAATGAAGATACAGGAGCAGACAGAGCTTGGCTAACTTGCTGAATTAAAGCTTATCATCACTGAATAAATTGCACTGGTGGTTTCATTAAAGAGACAGTAGCTATTTCAGTGCCCACATTAACTACTTGAGGACTTGCTCAGTTACAAAGTACCTATTATGAAAATATCCAGGGTGAAACCTTGTCTCCACCAGAGTTTATAGAAATTCTCATGATTGATTTCAGTAAGATTTTTATTGCATCTATGTATTTTGGAGATGATCACGCTGGAAAAAATGTCTAAAAACCAAGTCACTAAAAGTCAAAGTTCTTTTAAACTTATGATACAATCCTTGGACAGTTACCTGGGGAGGATATCTTTTAAAAGATGGAGGGATATCTTTTTTAAATCTTTTACCAATTGGTTTTAAACAGACAGAAACCCTAAAAGATGTATGCAGACCTGTAAACTATTCAAAGACTATTACTAAGAACTATAGCTTCTTTATACACATGAAAGGAGTCTTTTTTAAAACTGATTTGAAACAACTGATTGCTTCCAATTACTTTCTAGCTCTCTAGACCACTCTGCTGCTCTCACTATTTGTACCAACTCCCTTTGAAGAGGACTTATTTCTTCCATTCCAAGTAATTTACATAAAGAGTTCCCACGTAGCTCTGTCTTGCCATTCTCTCTCTGACAGGTTGCAGCATCAGCTCCATTCAGAAAACCATCCACAAGACACTTAAATAGTGTGACATAACAAACTCACTGAATGTCTTTGCCAATTAAGTCATTAAAATTTTATTATACTTCATTTTTTGGTTCTTCTTGGAACAGTAACTTTGTGTAACTGAAATGTCATCTCTCTATTTTGTTCTCACAGAGGAAAAAAAAAATTCCCACTTTGTGTCTCCTAATTTATTTTCTTATCAAATTAGTAATAGCAATTACCAGTCTTAAGATTAATCTGTTGATATCATGGTTTTATTACAGTTTCTCAAAGCAAAAAATCAAATTTTCTAACCAATTATTGCCCTAAAGTATCAATTACTATTGCCTTATCTAAAAGCTACTAGTGAATCACATCCTTTTCTTCTGGTTTATGATCTTATTCAAATCTCCTTGCCAATGTCTACACTTATGTGAAATTCAAATTTCAGAGTACAAAAAGCTAAGCATAGAGGTTTGAACTCCACCTTCCAGCCAGAAGGAATCACTAATTTTACAGAAGTTTGAGTTTATAGCTAGGATCTTGGATGGTTATTAACAAGGATCACTCTGCCTTCCACTTAGGGAACTCTACCCAGTAAAGCACATGGGATATAAAGCTAGAAGTTCAGTAGAAGCAGTCACTAGTCCTCCAGAGATGCGTTAAACTGACTCCTTGATTCACATCACAAGAAAGGAAACTTGTAAAAACATTGAAGTTAAACTGAAGTGCTGAGGAAAGACTTTCAACACAAAGATGCAACTATCCCCCTAAGCAGGAACTTCTGCAGTAGAGACTGATCTCAAAGCAACCTTTCTGCTGGAAAGCCGCATTCTGGCTGCAAGGCCAGTGTCCTGATGAGTTGTTATCTGATTAAAGTGGAGAGAAGCTTCTTGGAGCTGACTTAAGGCATCAATTTCTCTTCAGTTCTGTGCACCTAGGTCTGAAAGTTGTATATTACATAAATTTAGCTTTTATCTTTATTTATTCTATAATAACACTTAGAACTGAGGTTCTGAATTGGTTTCTCAGCATCACACATAGCAGAGCCAACAAAGGCAATTAAATAGTGTGCTCCTCCACATCTTTTCCCAAGGTGGGTCTGAGTAGCTACTGAAGTCTGTCAGTCTGTCAGTCTAGAAGATGTTTCCTGCAGTGGTCAGAAGTGGTCAGTGTCCACCTGGCATGCAGCAGTGGAGAGACTGCCCAAGCCTCACACACCTCCCAGCAGGCTGCTAACCAGTCACCAAGTGCTAAATAAACTTGTAAAACGAGTCAGGCTGTATTGTAACCTGTGTTGATGCTAAATTTAATTGTTCCTGTATTTCTCTGTCTCCAGTCAGCCTCCAAACCGGCTCTTCTATGTTTCTCACAATAACCAGGCTATCAGTGTTCATGAATACTCGGAGGACACCACTGGAGTTCAGCCTATCCTGAAACTTTCGGGATAACTGCATTATTTCTTTCATCCAGTTATTAAGAAGTGCCAGAGATGGCACATCCCTCTCCTTCAGGATAATAAATACAGTGACTCTCTGGCAACGTTAAACCAATTACTTGAAAACACCTCTTCACAAATCTTAGGAAAATATATATAACCACTTCCTTTGTGTTTTAATATCACAAAAGACTATACCGCTGAAAAAAGTACTCGTCTTTTCTTGTAATCAAACTATTTGTATTTGATTAAAAAATTACTACTAATTTTAAACATTCAGCATTACAAATATTTTATCAAACAAGAAATTCTTCAAAGAAATTTCCATTAAAAATCTCTTTCACAAGACAGCCCAATGTCTCCAGGGAATTTCCTGTTCAGAAAAAAAAATAAATTAACAGCTTCCTTAATTAAAATATAACACAGTGAAGAACCAATGGTTAAATTTAATTTTCTTTAAAGCACATTGTTTTACACACCTTGTCCTGCAAAAAAAAGCTCTATTATATTATTCCATAGTTTATGTAATACGAAAAAAAAAAGGGGAGTCAATGCCTAGCACGCATTTTAACAGTAACTATGAAAAAAACCCTCCACCTCTACTATAAGGAAGTAAACAAAATAAATCAAGCAATCTGTGCACATAGCCTCTGCTGAAGTCAATTGGTACATATGAAAGGATAAAATGGATAAAGTGCCTTTACTGGAAAGCAAAATTAAATCTCCATAGCAGAATGCCGCTCTTTTTGATGTTAAAGAGAAATAGGAGGGAACAGCCTGAGATATGCTAAGATAAGGGAAAAAAACAAGGAATATCGACCAAAACGAAAGAACACTTTGAGAAATCCAGCTAAGCTTAGTTACGAGGACTTGCATACGGAAATCAAAAGCAGACTCCCTTCAGTACTTGCATAAGGAAGAGATAGCTTGGTTGGTTATTATTATTGCCAAAGTGAAATACCTATTGTTACACGACCTGTACAACACTAATACAACTGTTCTGAAGATGCAAAAGGATACAGGTCTGCAGCTAGCCTTCTACACAGGAGTAGGCTTCACTTACCACTAGATTACCAACGTAAAAATGAGTGGCTGTGAATAGAGTGAATGGTCTGCAAGCATTTTAGCATTACTTGTGAAAAGATAATTCTAATTTCTCAGCTATTATTGGCTGCAAGTATTCCCTGATGTAATTATGGAGTAATAGCTGAGAACCTGATTGTAACCAACAGTTAGTAGTTTGTTGCTAACAAGGCAAACATGACAAACAATTTTGAGGCAATTATTGTCATTACAAGCCACACTCAATTGTTCAAGGCAAGAGTAATAGAAAGTGACAGTTGTGCAGCTGGGAGGGTGGTGAGGGAAACGAGATTGTTCTCTGGTTGCAACAGACCACTCAGACTCTAGCGGAGAGCCTGCTCAATGCATAATTCATGTTTAATAATATTTTAGTCTCTAAAGAAAATTACAGTATAAGATAAGAAACAAACAGACATCAGAAAAAGAACATAAGTTGGAGTAAGACACACAGAAGTAACATGGAGCAGGGGGGAGATATTCAGTATAGCCAACTCACAAGATGCTTGCAACTAGCAAATGTAAATACAGTAACTCTCCTTATTAAAAGAGTCAGTTATAAAATCCATTTGCTATGCTTCAGTGAGATGGGTGCTCATGTCTAAATCCCTGTTTGAGGCCATTGTATGATTAGGTAGGTCCAGGAGGAAGGAAGGAGAGCTCTACACTGAGAAACGTTGATGATTAATTCTGAACAAATTTGAATTGTGTGTGGAGTCAAAGGAAGACTTTCCCCTCTTTTACAATAGAAGTGCCTCATGTATCAGCTCAGTATTGTGATGACAATGCACACAGCAGCTGCCTCGTCAGCAGCCAGTCCATTAAAATACTTCATTTGCTGAAAATTCCACCCAGCTCTCCTTAATGATGTTAAGGGCTGAAAGTTTCTAACGCAGCTGCAGCAACATTTCAAGCTCTTGCCCAGGCTCAGTAAAATTCATTGCCAGTGTCATTGTAGCAGTGCTTAAGTGTCATTACAGTCATTCATAGTGCCTTTTGGACCGATAAGGTATCGTTTCTAAAGAAGCCATTACAACACCACTGAAACTAGACTTCCAAAACTCTCTTTCTGGTCATGTTTCACCATTTCCCTCCTCTTTCTTAAATCATAGAATCATAGAATGTTTTGGGTGGAAGGGACTTCAAAGACCATCTAGTTGCACCCCCCTGCCATAGGCAGGGACACCTTCCACTACAATGCATTGGTTTCTGCAAATTATAATCCATCAAACCAAATCCCATGAGCTAAATTGCTCCAGGTGTAGCTCCACTGAAGCAAAATAGCATTACATGCCAGTTTCTCAGGTACACTTTGACTCTGCTTAGGTGAAGATGATACTGATTTTCTCAGACAGAGCAACATATTATAACTAACTCCCTGTCTAAAGAAACCTCTGTGATTTTGACATCTGTGACACACTTCAGTGCAGCCCATAGACTTGCTCAGGAACATATATGTGTGACTGCACTGTCTTTTGCTTTATTCAGTAAGAAAGCTAGTGCTTGCAAAAAGTGGCAGATCAACAGCTGCAGAGACAGGAGACCTTTGCTTCTGTACATCACATCTGTAGTCCTTTTCCACTGCCATGAGACAGGCAGCTATCTTAGATTTTCACTTTCAGAAAACTAGGATTTATTGTTGCACTCTTAGTCAAAAGAAGTGGTATTATTCCCCAAAATGTTGCAAGTTTCAGTGGCTTGAACAAGAATGGACAGTCTGAATATATCATAAAATCATCAGATCGCCTGTTCCTAGCTCAAATGTAATTTTAAATGGTCTGCCATTTCACCTAAGAAAAAAAATAGTGATTATTTTTTGATCCTCTCTATAAGCTAGCATTCTTTATCAGCCCAAACCCTCACTATTAAGAAAAAATTACCTTTTTCTTCAGAGTAAAGTGCTTATTAACTTTGCATGTCCAATGTCTTGAATAATGCATAAGCATTATAAGGAACTTTAACAGCATTATAGATTTGTTGATATGGATCTGCAAATTGCAAATAAAACCAGTCAAGTCACAAAAAGTCCCTAAAATGAAAAGGCTTTCTAAAAGTATATGAGGTTGCATCTAGGAAAACTGGCAGACTGCTTTTTGTTTTATTTCTAATATTTTTATTAAGGCTTTATGACTCCATGTGGTAATTTCAGTCTATCCCATATACCATAGAAATATCAGGTGCTTTGTTTTGAAGACTAAGGAAGTAAAGGTTTTTAGTAAAAGACATCCAAACTCTGCAGACAGTTTGGCTAACTTCTAGTGGGCCTTTACTGAAGTCAAGTGGAATTAGACCTCATACAGAACAAGGACATTTGTAAAACCTTTCAATGCTTGAACAGAAATTAAAAGCACAATACCTCTTGATGTAAATTGATTTTATATATTAATGTAAAATAACATTTCCACTGAAAATTCTTAATTACCAGCAAAAGGGTTGCCATGGATTTAATGCTGGGAATCATCTGCTCTCATGTTGGCTTTGCTACCACTCACTTTACTCAAGATCAAGAGCAGGGCCAATACATAGTCAACAGCAGAGACAATTGACTCTGTTATGCTCTTTCAGCAATCTGTCTTCACTTTGGCCTGCAGTTGGTGCTTGGACTCATATATCTTGAACTTAAATTGCTTTGAGAAGAAAGAAAAGTCAATGTTTTAAGACAGAGAGTCCAGGTTTCAGTGGAGAAAAGACAAAAGCAGAAAGAAGTACAACAGTACACCAAGTTTGGAATGAGAAGATGGATTAAACTCTTGGCTTGGACTTAGTTCAGAGAGAAAAATCAACAGCAAGCCTGCACTCTTGCATAGACAGTCAGTTTTGACAACTTAATCAGCTAATGTTACTTATTTCAGGTGAAGCCGTTGTGTAGAGATTACAGCTTTGATGCAGAAAACAGGTATTTAGATGACTGACTCCAATACTTGCATCTGTCACAAACACCAGTTGAGTGAAAGGAATAGCTAATGTCAACATTAGCTAACATTAACAGGTATCCTACATCTATATTGTGTAAAACGTGGCAATTTGAACATGCCAAGGAAAGAGAACTGGCCCCATCCAAGTGATAAAAACTACTCAATCCTCCATTGCATTACAGTATTATTGCTCAATTTTCTATAAATTGGAAAAAATACAACCAGGAAAAGCTTATTAATTGCTACATCTAAATTGATAGCACAACCCCTGTTAAAGGTTGATTTCTGATGTATTTTGTCATAGCTAACTCCTATAAGATCCTGAAAGTCTTCACACAGTGTCTGTGAGAGGCAGTTGTATATAAATATCTATAAACACACAGCAGTTATTTTTGTAAAATCTAGATTGAAGAGAACACAGTCCCTCCACCCAAATCCAGACTAAGCACTGATATGTTTCTGTATACCTCAGTGCGGTGAGAAATACTGAAAATAAATCAATCCTGCGTCTTTCACTGAGCTACAGTCAAATAGTCTCATCTCTGACTTTTACTTGATAGCTCACACAGTAAAAACCAACTGAACAAGAAAAAGTGCAATGTCAAATCTATACTTAATTCTCCTCACTTCTAGGGTTGTACACGTTCTTAATCTCCTCTAATCAGAGCATCCCCCTACGTATCTCATGTCTTGGTAGCTAATAAACTACCACAGTGCGGAGAGAAACACACCCAGCTGTTCTGCACAGGGCTCCAGCTAACAGGCAAGGGCAACAAAAGCCCCATTTTCACTCAGGATAGAAGCTGTTGCTGCTCCTTTGAAGACCTATCTAGAGGTCAATTTTCACTACAAAAATCTTAAATTTTTTTCACAGACTGAACCACTAACTTAAAAACCAAAAAAGCTCCTTTATTTCAAACTCAGTTCACAAACCCTTCCTGCTGTCTGTGGTCTGACATGGGCAAAAGGGTTTGATCCAGCAACATCAGAGTCCCAAGAGCATTATTAAGAGAAAGAAGAATTTAAGACAGCTCTCAAGTGGGAGCTTTGCCTGCAGATGAGTTGTACACAGGGCTCACTCCAAAGAACCAGCTTAGGACACAGAACTGTGTCATGTCTAGGGAAGCAAAAAAATAAGGGCAAGCAAGAGGCAAGCAAAAGAGAAAGGAACACATCAGGAATTTGCAGCTCTACTAACCAGCTGGCTGCTAGAGAAAACACCTCTAAGGCACTGGTAAGCAGAGAACCATACCCTATTCCCAGCTGGGGAACGGAGCAATTGCAAGTTAGAGCTGCTTTGCTTTTCTAACTCCCCAGGGAAGACCACCAGCCCTTTTCCAACTCCGACCCCACAGTTCCAGCAGCCCTGCAGGTGCTCAGGATGCTATTTTCAGCCATTCACCAGCAGGTGTGACTCAAGACCCTGTTATTTAGAAGTGTACAAAGGCTAATTTAAAGTGGGAACTGTCCTTAGTGGTACTGCAGCAACTGCAGTACCATGGATACAGTTCACCAACTCTCCACGCTTTTCATTATTTCCTTAATTCCCTGTACCTTTTCCACCTAATAAGCTTAATACAAGAATTATGAAGCCTCAGTCCACTTGCAGAGCCCAGGACTTCTGAGTGGTACCAGCACCCATCTACTCTGAGCAAATATGCACCTTCTGTCTCTGTGCCCTTCCTCAGCATTTTTCTCACCTACCATGGCATTTCTGGGTGAAGAAGCCTATTGCTTTCAGCTGATACTGTGAGTTTCTTTCATACTTGGCTTTATTCTATTTAGGTTCAAGCAACCTAACCATGAGAAACAGGATACAGTATTGGGCTGGAAGACACTGAGAAACCTCAGGTCAAATTTTCTAGCATGAGCTCTGTAATGGACTCCCAAGGACAAATGCCTGTCTAAATAGGATGCAAGTATAGCCCCAAAGGATGAGCCTATGAAAGCATCATATTTATTTTACATAGACAGTGTCAGCATTCTGATGCTCTGATAAACTGAACTGGAAGAGCAGCCTCCATCTATCCCTCAGTAGCATGGCCCACCTCACTATTATATTCCTCTAGGGTACACAGACTGTTTATATTCTCATACCAAATCAATTGAAATCCATAGGAAAAAAACAGGGGATGTCCCAAAATATTCTCATGCTACCTCACATGGAAAACCAGCTAAGTGAGTAAACACATCACCTCTAGGTACACTGGAGCTGTCCTTAATCCACCCCAGGCAGCAGTTTTCCTAATGATTCCCATTAGCAAATTATTCTGCTTGGGGCAGCAGAAGACCTGTGCTGCCCCATTCCACCCCAGACACCATTTCCAACTGCATGTGCACAGGAAACCTCATGCAACGGCAAGTTTTCACCTGCCAGGATGCAGCAAACACATTTCAGATGAGGCAAAAGCCAAGTGTCTTTATCCATAGGCTGAATGTGGTAGCTGACATAAACTTTCATAGACGTACACAATGTTTGAGGGAAGGGAGCAAGAATCGCTTTAGACACACAGACTCATGCTTTGGTGATGATTTTGGTGTGCATGTGCTATCATTAAGGATTAAATTTGTAAAATTTTACCATGCAGCCTGTAACAGCAAAAGGGATTTTACTGTTAAGTTCATTTAAGTTCCCTTTTATTTGCCCTCCTTCCTGTTCCAACTTCCATTCGTCTACCTCTCATACTCTTTATTTTCTTCCAATCTTCTTTTTTCCTATCCTCTCCTATCACTCTTCTTCCCTCCACCACTTCTCTCATGTCTTTCTGCTCCTCCTTCAGCCTCTTCTCCCACATCTGAAACAGCAGTGTTGCTATAACTAGCCACACTTAGGTTTGCTACCTGTCAACAGCTAGCAAAGGAAAACCATGAAGCAGGAAGAGAGCTGCTATTTCAAATCTCTCTATCAGCAGATGCTTTAGCCAGAAGATGCAGCAAAAAATAGGATTGCCTTAGGAAGGTGAGCAAGTGCCATCTGGGAGGAAGGGAAGGAAAGCCGAGAGATTTAAAGCCATACTGTAAGATCACACTACCTGAAGTTCAAAGACCACAGTGGATTTATTTCCCATATATTTCAAATAGCAAGTGACAGATTCGCAGCGTTTTATCATTCATACTTAGGTTCTAATATGATTAGATGTGGCACATGAATCTGGTTGCAGCAGGTGTTAAGATATGTTTGACAGGCATTTCTTCCCAGGTTACTGTACTGAGCTATAATTTTTCAGACATATGCATGCATACAATTATTATTAAGAAACTATATATGTGAAACTTCTACAGTATCGTATTGCACTGAAAGTCAGATACATGAAAAAATGGCACCTTCCTAAGTATCCCTGAAACCTCCAAGTTAGCAGCATTACTATATTATCCCTGGGAAAAGCCAAACTTCAACAGGAAAGTGAACTAACTTTTCATACATCATGTGCATCAGAACTGCTCCTTTAGTGAACTTATGTAGACAGAAATTAAGTTAAAAGCTGAAAAAAAAGTATGATAGCTTGAGGACACTCAGAAAAAAGGCAGTTGTGGTTAGCATCTGGCCTATCAAATTATCACAGACATCCTACTCCTTTCTCTGTCTGCAGAGCAACCCAGATAAAGATCCAGCCCATCACCAGATCCTATCAGCCACTATGCACCACACCCATTCTCACCTAAATATCTTACCAGCTAACAAATGACCATGATGCATGAAGTGAAAAGCATCCAGGTTAGCTGCCAAATCCCATATATTTGGTGTTCAAGAGAAATATAAGAAGCACTTCTGATTTGGCACATGTGATCAGGAAATTCCCAAGGAGCAAGGAGGGCATGTGTTGTCTCTAATAGCAATAGAACTGACCAGCACTTCGGGTGTTGTGCATCCATGTGCCACTCATGAGCCACTGTCACAGTCTGTAGTAGGCTCTTTGAGAGCTCTATAATCCAGAACTTCATTCCAAACCAGGCTCATTTAACTTGCTATATAACAAGGGCTGAAACCAAAGACTACACACCTACGCACCTTCAATGCAAAGTAAGTCAGTTTCATCTCTGACCAAAAAGTATCTTGGTGTTGTAAACAAGAAACAATTAACATTCAAATGTGCAATGCTGCTCGCTGTTTTCTCATCTTTTGCCTCTATTTCCCTAAAGGAATTTATTGTTTTCATCCTTTCTTCTGAATATCACATCCTAGCTCCTATCTCTCAAATAGCCAGCTTCTATGATGCTACTCTCCCTCCTCGTAAAAACAACTTTCTCAGCTTTCTGGGTTGCCTCAGAAAGGCGCACTACAGACATATATATAGAGAAACAGTAAGATAATACTATTTAACATCTAGTGGTCTAAACACTCACCTGTTGCCTAAGCAACAAATAAATTAACCTGCAAAAAAACCCCAGACTTCTTCTTCTTCATGCTGAGATATAGAGAACATGTATTTCAAATTACCTAATGAAACACACTATGAAAAAAAGCAAATTCTAAATGAAAGCACAGAATGGGAAAAAGCACAAGGCAATGCCACATTTTCGGTACAAAATGAGAGCCTTACCATCCTGCTGGCCCTGGAGGTTCTGAGGACTTTGCATTCTCTCCTCCAGATTTGAACTGAGGTCAGAGTTCACAGCTGACATTCTAGTTGAGTCACTCATATCAAACTCATCACTTTCTATAGAACTTTCATCCTGCAAACAGGAAGAGACATGTCAGAAAACGTTACACTGTTCACATTATATGTGCAGTTCATTCTCTTCCCATTTTTTTCACTCACACCTGGTGTGGAGCGTAATCACGCTAAATATTCATGTATGTAAGAAAACAAGCAGAGCACATTAAGAAGAGGAAGGAAAATACAGCATTTATGTGTTATGATAAACTAACAAATGTAATTTGTTCAGCTATGAGGCTACTATATAGCAGTTCCATAGTATTTTCCAGAAAAGGATTGGTAAATAGAGACCCCACACCAAGTCCTTGTTACTCAAATTTGGCTGAGGAGAATTCCCCATATACCCTGCCCGAATCTTTTACCTTTCCCATATGGAAGTCGGTAACCCTGTGAATGACCACTGTCCTGGTTTGTGCTGGGATAGTAAATTTTCTTCTTAGTAGCTGGTACAGTGCTGTGGTTGGATTTAGTGCGAGAATAGCGTTGATAACACACGGATGTTTTGGTTGTTGCTAAGCAGTGCTTCCTCTAAATCAAGGACTTTGCAGTTTCCCATGCTCTGCCAGCAAGCAGGTGCACAAGAAGCCAGGAAGGAGCACGGCCAGGACAGCTGACCCAAACTGGCCAAAGGGATATTCCATACCACAGAGCATCCTTCTCAGTATATAAATTGGGAGGAGTCGGCCAGAGGGAGCCAGTTTCTGCTGGGAGACTAGCTGGGCATTTTTCAGTGGGTGGTGAGGAATTTTATTTGGCATCACATGTGTTTCTCGGGTTTTATTCCTCATTCTCTCTCTCTCTCCTTTCACTACAATTAGTAGTAGCAGTAGTAGCAGCAGTAGAAGTATATTTTACTTTGTTTAAATTATTAAACTTTTCTTATCTCAACCCCTGGGTTTTTACTTTTTTCTGATTTTCTTCCCCATCCCACCAGAGCGGGGAGAGGAATGAGTGAGCTGCTACACAGTACTCAGTTGCTGGCTGGGGTTAAACCACAAAAATTTACAGGAAGATATTTCCAAATGGAAACATGACCGAGTAAGAATTCATGACCAAATTTCCTTGTCATGATGTCACACTTACACTATGTTTAAAGAAGCTTCTATGAAAATAAGAAAGCTTATAAAAGTTCTGAGCATGGTCATGACAGTCAGTGGCAAATAAAAGTAATATAATCACAGGAGAATCACCGCAAATTTATTCTACATTTTACATCTTTAATATGATTTATCCATCAAGTCCAATTGCAAAGCATTTAACTAGAGATGATAAAAAGAGCAAAAAGTAAAAATCTGATCATTATCCCCATTTATAAAAGTAAAACAGTTTTGGACCGAGTCCAGAAAATATTCAAATACACATTTGACTTCCGTTGCTTCAGTCCCACTGAAGTTCACACATCCACTCATGAATTAGAAATTAAGTATCCACAAATCTTGCTCTGTAAATCGCTGAAGCAATGTACAAACCTAAGGCAATATATTTTCAGTAACAACTTTCCTGAGAAAGTTTTCCTTAACTCCTGTTAAGAAGAGTGCTTTAAAGAACTTAGAGAAAAATATGGCAAATAATTTTTTATGCCCTGAAGATGTTTGAAATATTTTTCCAATTAATTTTTTGTTACTTTTTTTAATCAAAACAGGATAAGACAGGACTCTGACTTTTTTTCTGGGTTGCTCACCAGAACTGGCCTAGAAAAATAGCAGCCTTTAGAATATGATCTACTGTGTACTTGTTGTCAAGTGGATTCTACAGATACTAACATAGCTGCTTGCTTCTTTCTGAGAGCTAGACCCTTAAATCAGTTCCTCCCCTGGGTCTCAGCAATGTTTCCAGTTTGCATGGACATTTCTCTCATTTTCAGAAAGCAAGTTCCCTGCAGTAATGACTCATGTTAAATTAGGATGAAGTACTGCAAATGCCATTCAGGAGCAAGAGTGGGACAACACTCAAGGTGAGGCTGTTCCACACTGCCACAGCAGGACAACGAAAACTGAGGAAATAAACATATCTTGTTCTCAGAGATTTGTAAAAAAACAAATGGAAGAGTGAGGGCTTCTCTAGCAGGCACCTGTCTGTCTTGCCTTACATAAGGTAGGGGCACCCCAGTTACAGCAGCAGCAAACACCCAAACACTGCCCTCACAGGTGAACCGTGGTGCCCACCAGCCTCCTGCCCCAGACAGACAGGGCCAGGGCACATGCCAGCTGGTTCTGAGGTTTAGGGAAAATGCACTCTGCTTGTTCAAAGAGCAAGATAAGAAAACAAACTCCCCCAGACCTTCTGCATCGCTGTGTCTCTGTTAAAACGCTGGGGAACGTCTCATTGAATCCTGCAGGAACCAGCAAGCAGCTGCTTACTTATTTCAGTTCTGAGGTTAGGCAATTTGATGGGCTCACAGAAAGGGAGCTCTGGCTGACGCTTGCACAGTTATAAAACAACACACATAGGCAGCCTCTGTGCCTACAGTGCTCCGCCTCACTTCCCAAACTGTGTAAACATCTATGTGAATCTGCATGGACACATGGGCACGGGAGCAAAAACTGAGAACCACTGTCATCTTTATAGCTGCAGCACAGCTCTAAATTCCCACACAGTGATGAGTTCTCCTTTTAGATGAAGCCTGTTTCCCTCTCATCAATGGTCTCAGCTTAAAAATGTTGAATTGAGGATGAGAGAATTAGGAGGCTTTCAGTCATTGTGCTACCTAGAAGTGGGATCCAAGTTTACTCCTGTTGTAATTCCACACCCTCCTCCACAAAGAATACAGATATGATTGATTAAATCTTTCCTACAAACCCAAGCCTGTTTTTTAAGTGCATGAAATAGCTTGAATCAGATATCTTGCCACTTTGTGCTAAATATTTTCACTGTCATTTTGTTCTCAGGGCAACACATGTACAGCCCGGGGGTAAAAGAAAACCTTGGCAAAACTCTGCTTTAAGAAAAGACATGAGGATTATCTTGAGAACTTTCCTTGTGCCCACTCTGCCCCGGAAAAGTCATTAGTACTAAAACATACAAAAAATTACTTTCATAAATCCAGAACTTTCCTTGTGCCCACTCTACCCTAAAAAAGTTATTATTAATAAAACACATAAAAAATTACTTTCATAAATCCACTGCTGCAGGCATTTCATACACAGTAACAACAGAGCTGCAAAACCAAGCTGGGCAGGAAAGTACCAAGCAATGTTAAGTCCTGCTGCCTCATATCATTGCCACTGGCTCGTCTAGAGGAAAAACTGGTTTAACAAAAATTTCAGTCATCAGACCAGAAAGACTACACCAAAACATTCAGGCTACAGAAGCTCTGTGGCATGTGCTCCTGATCCAGCATGAGTGCTTGACCCTGTTGTGGAAGTAATAATTCTCGAAGGGAAAAGGTGTAGAAACCAATGAGTTCTTTAATTCCTAAGGCTACTGAAGAATAAAGCCTCTTCTCTCCTGTTACTTGAAACCCTGCTTCCAGATCCCTGAAATAATCAGGAGACTCAATAGGAGGAAAATATGACCAGGCTGTATTTATGCATGAACAACTTTGAGTTGAAGATCCCTCCCTATACCCTCTGCAATTAAAAAAAAAGAAAAAAAGGCCAAACTGAAACAAGGATCCTGATATTTCTAGAAGAGGGGTGAAATCTCCATTCTGGGAAGTATTGAATAATCCATGAAATCTCTACCAATGGCCGATATCTTCTTATTGGGAAAACAAATTTGGCTGACTGCACAAGTCAGAACTCAGTCAGGGTCTTGACATAATCCAGCTGCAGTCAAATGGAAAGACACAGAATGCAGGACTGGTTTTTGGCTGGCAAATAGCTGACCTTCTATTTGGCAGCTTAAATGGTAAATGAACAAACTTCTAGCAAGACGAGATTACTACAAATAATTTGGTATGTGCCAGTCAATTGATGAAGCACTTCTTAAGATCTGGGAAAACTCTAAATAAATCAGAGAAAGCAAACAATCTTTGAGAAGACATAAACACAATTCAATCCCAATTCTCTATGAAGAAGCTTGATTCTCAGTCTACTTCTCTTCCATTTTCTGCCTTTTTATTCAAAATTTCAAAAGCAACTCCTACTCTTATTTTTAAGTTTTTGCCTTAAAGATTTCAACTGATGTTGCCAGGACTTTCATCTCTGTCAGTAAATCGTGATGCATCGTGGCTGCTAACCTTGAGAACACTGTGGCATTCATTGCAGCTGTTGATGGTACTGATTTCTAGAAGCAGCCAACGGGAGTCAGTGCTGGGCACAGAACTAAGTCTCAAGTGAACGTGCTGCCCCCATTCCCCTTTCCACTGGTGCAGTGAAACAGCACCTTCAGGCAATTCAAAGTACAGCTCACTACCCCCAATCACAGAAGGGTCATAAGACATGATATTTTCTCTCAATCTGATTGCTTGAAAACAACCCTGCCTTGGCTTCAGACTGACTGTTCTAGCAACAATATTATAAAGATGGGATCAACAATCATCTTCACTTCAGTTTCCTAGCTACCTCACAGATGAGTACAAAAGAACATAGGAGAACAGAAAACCAAACTTAAAAGATTTCAGGTTTTTACCTCATCTTGCTGTGAGTTTAGTAGCTGCAGCTTCATGTGTTTCATATAAGCCATAGTAATGGGCATGTTGTAATCAATCATACTGGTCACCAAAGTTGGAGGTTTTCCATTATCTGCAAAAAAGTAGTTATTATGCATTATATGTTAACTGTGGAGGCTATGTCAGCCTACTCTGCAGTCAGTCAGACTGTTACGTACACTTGTAGGCTGTACAAATGGAAGTCTCCCAAAGAAAAAGAAAAACCAAGTTCAAACCCTGAAAACTGATGAGTTCTTCCACCCTAAATGACTACAGCCCACATACCCTATCTATTCCTTATGCTTAAGCTCCCATACAAACATTTCCATAGCAAAATTAATTATTTCCTCCAGATAAAATCATCTTTCTATTGAGGGTGCAGATAGTATTACACTCCATCCTTAAGTGAAAGAAGAAAATTCACTACCTTCCAGCTTAAGTAAATGAGATGATCTGACTTACTGAACTGTTACAGTCTACCAAATTTATACGAACTCTCACTTAAGCTAGGAAAATATAAATGGGTATTAGAAATAAAATTACTTTACATCCCACTATTTGACACTAAAACTACCTTTATGATCCGCTCCATCTGGGTTTAAATGCATTCTTTTCTGGCACTCTGAGCAGCTCATTAGAAATCGTGTCACCGCTTCTCTCGGTAGGAAGGCATAGGTCTCTGAAATCTGAAATTAATAACAAAATATAGGTGTTATTATGTAAGCTGATTGAGCATGATTTAACAGACCTGATCATCATATTTCCAAATAAGGCACATTATCTTTTAATGCCAGGAAGCACAATGAAAGCATGTTCTGCATACTATGTAGGATTTCAAGAAACATCTCTCCAATCTGCCTACTTATCATCTAATGGCTACTAACAGTTGGTACTGAACAAAATTTCACTTATATCAAAAGGGGGGTTGTTTTCTGTTTACAACTCATTTCAAATTCTTTTCAGCAAAAATATTCATACACAACAACTATCCCACTGAGGAATGGTATCAAAAAAAGTTGAAGAGAGACCTTTTTTAATAGCCAATGACAAAAAAAGAAAGCGCTTGTCTTATGCATTCTATTTATTTTTGTTGTAACAATACATAGACAGATACAGGACTTGATGTATTAGCAACAATGAAGGTTGCCTTACTATTTTAAATTTGTAATTGAATGTTTCGGGAGAATATTCTTCAAAAGCTTGTGGTTTTATATTTGGGAGTACCTACGTTATCTTTACTAATAGTTAAAGAATTTGTGAACCAGTTGATTTTAGAGACTCTGCTTTACCTGGCAATATCTTGAAACAACAGATTTTAGTTGTTTCTTCGTTTCAACAATATCATTGTTTCTAACCACATGCTCACAAGCAGGCACTTAGACAGATTTTTTCTCTTTTGAAAGGGGAGAGGAGGAAGCAGTTGTTACTGGTTTTAAAGATTGCATTTCCCCCACCCCAAAGGATGCATCTGTCTTTACAGACATTTTGCCTTGCTGAAAAGGACCTGGAGGTTAGTGCCAAGCCGAAAATAAGCTAACAGCATACTCTCTGATCCCAGACAAACGACATCTCATACTTTGCATGTATGGCCAGCAGACCAAGAAAAATTATTACCCCTCTCTACTCAGTGCTTGTAAGAAAGCAGCCAGAATAATGTGCCCAGATTTCCCCTCATAGTTCACAGTTCCCCTCCAAGCCTCAGGAAGGCTGCTAAGAAGCAGGAGATGACTCTGAGCCAGGCCATCATAGCAACTGGAACTTAAAGGAAACCTTGAAGGAAAGGCTGAGGGACATAGATTTGTTTCATGTAGGTTATGAGGCCAAGAAAGATCTAATTGTAGCCCACCACTGCCTGAAAGGGAGATCAAAAACTAGAGAAAAACACTTTATATTTTATAACCAGGGACAACAACAGTGGGATCTTGGGACATTCAAACCAGACATCAGCAGAAACTGTTACACTCTGGTGCACTGGAGCAGCTTTATCACATGGCTGGAGTTTGATGAAAACATCCAAACCTGGATAATAATGAATAATAATGAAAATATCCAAACCTGGATGTTTTCAAGCCAACAGAAGGCAAACCCATGGCTTTTCTGTGATTCCTTATACATGTTGATGTATATACACTGAACAGTGCAAGTGTTGTAACGAATCTGGAGCCTTTCTTTTCCCAGCTACAGCGGCTATCTTACTATGGGGATAATCCTTAAAGAAAGACCAAGTCCCAGCAAGAGAGATTAAGAGAGTGAGGTGCTAATCTGCTTGTACTCCCCTACTGCAAAACCTACAGCAGGATTTGGTTTCCTATCAAGCACTATGCTGAGATGCAAGTCTCAGTAGGAAGTGAAGAAGAATGGAGATGGTGAGTTTGAAAGTGTGGCTACAGAAAGGACAAGATAACTTTATTTAACTGGATGTGAATGAGATTACATATTCCCTAAATCACTTCTGCTCCTCACAAGGGTGCTAAGAGGAGGAGGAATGCTCAGTTTTAACTCTCTTACACTCTTCCACTTGGCTTGTCACCTACTTAACCTGTGTTGAATCTTACATTTCCTTAAACTCCGTGAACCAAATTTATCAGTTGCAGTATTTTTGAAAATACATGGCGTTTAAATTAGTGTTTGTTGATGTGATGTGTCACATCAATACATAGAAATGATGCATTATAAAATGGGAATGCAAAATATACCATCATGTTTGTAACATTTGTTTTTAGGCTGTTTATTGTTGTTGTTTTCTTATATAACAGAAATCTTAGGGAGGGAGAAGAGAATTAGTATAAAACCAAATATTGTCCTATGGTGAAAACTGGCAAATATTTTTCTGGGCCTGAAACAATTTTTCTGAAATTTAAGGCACTAAATAAAGCCATTTTTGAATTGGAGATCCTACTAAAAACATATTTTTAGATTATTTTTTCCTGTTTTTTATACCCACAGAACAGATGCTTATTTACCTTTCTAAACATGAAAACACTGGTTATACTCATGCTTTATGGAAACTGAAAGAAGAGCCTAAAGTCAGCTAGAAATTAGCATTGAAAAAATTGGAAAGTGCACATTCACAGCAACCTCTCTCGTACATTTAACATGTTTAGCACTGTATTGAAATTAATGGAGCTTACCCATGGATTCATTAGTCACCTGCATTTGATAGGAACGCTCCATTTATTCTAATCAAGCATCTCTGTCAAAATTCCAGTTCTGCTCAAAAAAGACGAAATCCATCCACAGAGAGAAAGAGAGCTAAGGCCCAGATTTAATAGGTACGCTCCACTGACTAAGGGAACCGGGTTTTACAACTAAATTTGTCCACAGAGCAGATGCTCATGTCTCCAGCCTCCCACTGCAACACAGTTTTAAGGATGCCCTTCCCTAAATAACTCCAGATTTCACCAACTTCCTCCCTTGTTTATTTTATAATTTGAATCAATGACATTCCTAGACTTCAGCCTGTATAAATTGGTGTAACACAACAGGAATCATATTTAAAGAGACACAAAAGGAGCATAACACACACCATTCCTTATTCTTGTTGCCTGAATATATAGAAAAGAAAGCTCTTTCCAACTTTCACTGCCAGAAAGCTTATGGATTGCCTCCCCCCAGCCCCACAATTTCACAGCCCCAACAGTGCAGACTCTTGTTTGCCTTTCATATCTGCTTTATAAGATGCAGATAGCCATTTTCTTGCTCTGGCCAAGCTCTGAACCAGCTGTAACCAAGAAATGCTGAACCAAATGAGTACAAGGCTGAACAAAAAATCCAATATTTCAGCTCTCAGTAGAGTTTACCAGGTTGTGCACAAGACTGGACTGAGGTAGTACATGGAGCTGGCTTGCATGTGAGTGTTCCAGAGTGCAGTGTGGAGGCTTATGACACCTTCTAAGAAACTATACAGAAATACCTGAGCGGCCTGATTTCATCAGGAAAAATTGTTTTTGTCCTTTATGCTATCCAAAAAGAAAGCAGTAATGACTCAGTCCTTGCTGATGCTGCATCCTCTCACTGCCTTCAGTGGCCCAGGTCCTAGCCCTCTTCTCAAGGCTATTAGCTAATAAAATATGTAGCCAGCCCATCTTTTTCAGTGATGTGTGGTAAAAAAAGAATATTGGTTTATTGTAAATCCACACATACACACAAAAAAAATTAAAATGCACACACTTCTACATTTTAAGAAAAAATAAAACCAGAAAAATGAAGTGGGGGATACTGCATTATTTACATCCATACACTGACAAGTCAGACTGGCATATTTTTGGCATGACTTAGAGGAAACATCTCATGCACATGCCCATTCCAATCAAAGACCAATGAGTGCTGATTTACCATATTGATAAACTTACTTGGATCGATTTTTTAAAAAATTATAATTTTCTCAAATATGAAGCCCTAGAAGTATCCTTATGGGATTCCTTATTCTTACTAGTGTTTTTACTGCACATTAGTATATCTTCTGCTGCTTCTAGAGATGTGTTATCTCATAACTGGATATATTCTGTATAATGGAGAAATCAGAAAATAAGCAGATTATAGCAGGTTTGTGTTTAGTTATTGTGTATTAGGTATAGCTCTTATAGCTAAATGCTTTTTTACGTTGTAAAGGTATATGAAGAAGAAACAGAACACCCAGAGCATTAAGCAAAAACTGCAAAAATTATACAGGGTTTGTTTTAGCCCCAGAAATCATAGGATAAGAGGCAAACATTTCCTAACAATACAATCCATGCACATCTACATCAGATAGGTAGTACATAAATGTATAACATCTGGCGCATGTTATTTGATTTTAACTCTGAATTGAGGGGAAAATGAGTTTACTTCAGTGCTTTCAGAGTCAAAACTTTCATGATCTTACCTCACCATTCACAAAAAGTCTTTGCTATATTTTGACATACGTATCTGCATCTAAAACATCGCCCAACAATGAAGGCTTTTCTAGGTGTGTTTATTGGATCCCATGAAGAGCACAACTAGTACAGGCAAGTAATCCACTACCTGAGCATGTAATCTGATTTACCTTGGAGCTAAGCAATGAATGTCCTAATTGTCTGTGAGAAGCCTATTGCTTTTCTAGTGCATCACTACAGGCAGAGAAAACAAGCAAAGTTTCCTTTATGCTCTCCCATACTCAGATAATTTAAGTGCAGGATGTCGTGATGATGTAGCTTTCAGAGCTAAATTTTTGCTTGGAAAATTAACAAGTCCTAAACTGAAAGGCAGATTTTAGGACACATATGGCAGAGTAGGAAAGACAAGTGTGAGGAGAGGGAGTGAAATTTTGCAAGTGAACCTATTAACCTCCAAAGAATTAACATGGAGGATGTATGTGTAGTCTGGAAGGTACAATGTGTCAGAATGGAGATTTTGTGTGTGTGTTTGTATTTTTTTAATTGAGGAGGGTAAAGGGGGGAAAGATGATCAAAAGAAGCCTCTAGGAGGAGAGAAAGAAAGACAGGCATAGAGTGAAGATGGTTGTCTGTCCTGGGCCCACAGCCATCAAACCAGGTGGCAGAAATTGGTTTCTTGATGACAGGAGGGCGAGCCAGCCAAGGGAAGCCCTCTCCTTTCCTCAGCAAGAGGTCAGAATAGAAGGCTGACATAGGAAATCAGATCTATCACTGCTGGGAGTTTTATCAAGAGCTTGCTACCCCGCTACACTGTGGGAAATGCTGTTCCCTCATGTGCTAAACTTGGGCTTCACAGCTCCCTTCCCTTCTCTCCCCACACTGCAGAAGCTGCTTTCTGTGAGGGAAGCGATGGGAAACACCTGCTAGTGGGACAACTGCCAGGACACTCAACACTCACCCTTTGCAAAGCAAGAACAAGCCCATAGAGTAAAAGTGCACGGGGCTTGGCTGTATTGCCACGCACACAAGAATTTAAGCATGCTAAGGCCCTGCACAAAGCTCAAGTTCTTCCACTTCCTCAAGGACAAGGTCTGTCCTGTACAGAAACCAGCCAAGCCCCAAACCTACTTTAGCCAGGTTTGATCAAGAAGGAGATAATGCTATCTTACAGTGCATCCTGTCAAAAAATTATTTCCTGAGGAAAACACGCGCGGTATGATGCTCACAGGGGACTTAAAAGCACATTCCTGTTTTGGGAGGGAAAAAGAGTAACCCTTTGTTTCTCAATCTCAGAAAGGCTTTTCTTAGGCTGACAGGAGGAAGGGAAGCTACTCAAAAGCTTGATCCAGAATCAAGAAACATTTATCACTGAAACAGCTGGGTGAGGCACAAGACCCCAGATATTGCCCCACATCCAGAAGACTGCTGTGAATGCCTCAGATGTTATACTTTTATGCGCTACCTATCTGATGAGAGTCTTGTCTCAAGCTGCTTTCCCCTGACACTTCAGTATCTTCCCCATGTTTTATAAGCCTGCTTCTTCCAGCTCATCAGCCCAGTGGCTCTTTTTTCATTCGTGGGTTGGGAGTCTTATTAACCAACCCATTTCCCCTGCTCAGACATGATAACCCCCCACTCACAATTCAAGTTCACTGCTGTAATGTTTCAAGGTTTTGCACAGAGACTAGCAGGCTCAACAGACAGATATTAGATCATCCTTCATAAGTAAAAGTATTCAAGTAGAACATGTGCATAGAATTAAAGGTGCTTAAGGTAGCTATAAGACACACAGTTCTCAGTGAGATGATGCACTTAGTTATGGGAAAATGCACCCAGATATAACATAGAAAGGTGAGGCACCTACTCAATTGTTTAAATGAATTAAAATCTAATACCTTTTTTAAGGATATTAAAACAAAGTAAGGAAAATAAATCTGTTCTGAAATATAGGGTTTAATCACTTAATCTGGCCTAACAGTACCTATAGCTGGGTGTGAGAGGTAACACAGATGTTTTAGATCTTCAGCCTCATCACAGACCTTCTGCGCTGGTCCTCGAAAATGTAATAAGGCTATTTTTTTTCCTGGTTTGCACTGAATCCGTCACAGAGTTGTCCTGACAGCTTGGGCCTGTTGAATTATGCTGCTACTGTAGCCACAACTTTCCCAGTTACTCCCACCTCTGATACAGCCCTCAGCACTTGTATTTAAGTTGTAGACACAGATGAATAGTTTAAATCAAGAAATGTAGCTCTATGAAGGCACAGAAAGCCTGCTATGCACTTGTTGCATGCCTTTCCCAAATATACCAGATGGATTCCTTTCCTGAACATTTCTCTCCCATGTATCCCCATCCCCAGTTTGATGCTACAGTTCTCCTGTCAGAGTGGGATGCCTAGGCAAAAATAACTCCCTGAGAACACAGAGTGAAAAGTACTACCCCAAAGCAAAGCAGCTCCTCTTAGACACTGAGCTGTGGCAGCAACTGCTAGCAGAGATACCCCTGCAAGATCCTGGTATTTTCTCCTGACCACTTTACTTGCATCAGCATTTCAGTCCACCTCCTGTGAGGCCCAGTAGAGGAGCCAGGGGAAGGCAGGACAAGCACGGACCTTTTTGGGCACCACTGCTTTCCTTTGCCCTGAGGAACATGCTCTTCTCACCTTCTGTATCTTCCTAGTCACCTGTGCCCCTGCTGAGCAACTGCCTTGGCCAGGCCTTGTGTCACATATCCTGTCTTTGTGAGGGAATTATCTCCCAGATCAAGACCCCCAATGTCTTCCCTGCTTGTAAACTTCCCTGGGAACTGGGAAAATAGCTGAGATGAAAAGCGCCACATTAATTATTCCTTCAGTCTGGCACACTTTGGATATGATTTAAAGTTCTTGGTTTCATTTTACATACATAAGCCATGTCTGGGTTATTTGCTGGTGTAGATCTACCTAAAGTTACGTTGGCAAGGAACACAGCACATCAATCTTATCTTGTATACAAGTCAGGCACCAGAAACGTGCACAAAACCTTCTAGTTAAATAGGACACTCCTCCTGTTTTGTGTATTTTCAATGTTACTCTCCCTCATCATATACACAGAGTTCATACAATTCTCTTCTGATATTTTAATGTGTAGAGGAGAAGAGAATGGGACCCTATTTTAAACTTAAATATTGAAGGACAGATGCTTTCCGAATTTATCTATAGGGTTTGTGCCAAAAATCCTAGAGTTTGAGCTTGGTATATTGCTGCCTGAATTAAAATGGAAAGACTGTCTTCCAATATTCTGCTCTTTAAGAGGTTTTAAGTACCACATCCTATTTATCTTCCTGCACAGCATTGCTGTAGGAAGTCCCACACAAATCAATCAGTTGTAAAAATATCATGCATTTCCACGCAGTTAACATAAACAAGGCAGTGCAGATTCCCTAACTGAGTTTGTCAAGTGGTCTGAACACACTTCTAGAGAGACATTCTGATGTATTTTAGCACTCCAGCACCCAGGGTGACTCTATCAAAAATTAAAAAGACTCTAGTTATACCAAATTTGTTATTCTATGTAAGTGTAGACAGTAGTTAATTAAGTCACCTTTGACAATTTCATTACCCTTCCAATCATGCTTGAGTAGTATTCAAAACTGAGTGGAGCAGGTTCACTATTGAAAATGAGACTCACACATATATAAGCAAATTAATTACTTAAAATCAATATGTTACAATTCTGAAGGGCTTTGACATTAATTTTTCAGAAATACCTAGGTACTGAAAATTCATGACAGTATTTATGAACTTCAGATGTTCAGGAATTTTGTACCAAAACTGTGGTGTTTTCTCCCCATAAATTCTCTGTTAAAAAGTTTTGGTTATCCAGTGAGAGAACAGAAGCAATGTAACCATCTCATGCCAGGGATTGTGAATTACAAATACAAATTGTAGCATACAGTTTGTGAACCATCTCTTCTATAAAAGGTCTTCACTCAAACCATTTGGTGAATACTTACGCATGATAAATACATGCAGAGATCTCAGGGATGATTCACTTCTGACATGTGAATAAAGAAACAAGACTAAATTAATCTTGTTCCAGATACACTTAATGAAATTAAACCCCGCCAAAGTACTTCAGTTTGATTTATAAAGCTTTTAGAGTATAATGTTTTGGGAGACAATCACCCGAGATACTACCTTTTTCCTCCTTACAGTGCCACAGAGGAGGTAAATGCTGCGTGGATTCCTGGAACAGACTGACACTACAGCTCGTAATTTTACTAAAGGCATTTTCATGGACAGATCCAGTAAAGGAGCACACGTTTCCCTGGATGGTCTGGTAGAGTTTGATGCCTGTTTACTCAACCAAATTCTTATGTCAGAATAGAGAGCAAGAATCGAAATTAGTTTCTCCTGGAGCCTTTTTTCCATTTTTTTAATCTACGGAAGTCTTTCAAAATTATATATGTGAATCCTCTCACTGGAAAATATGACTGGATGTCCCTGATAAATTTATATACAATGAAACGAATGCACAAGTACTGCAGACTGATAATGACAAAAACTTGCATTTGGGCATCCATACCAATGCAACAGGCTCATGTCTCAATTGCAATAAAAGTTGACAACAGATGAAACTACCGCGCAGGTTACTGAATCTGCACAAATAGTTCTTCTCACCAAAGGTACACTAGTCTTTCATGCTATTCACAATAAACAAATTTCTTATCCGACCTGCAATCATGGGATTCTTACAGTAGTAAATATTATACTTGGCATGCATTTGTGGGATGATGACTTGAAGTATTGTATTTATAGTTGGCAGCATTCCTTATAGCTGTATATTATTCTAAGACATTTGCGACCTATACCTTTGAACAGCTTACTGAAGTAAAACAAAATAGAAAGAGGTCAATGGAAAATATCATTTTTCTAATGCTTTCTGAAAAAGAAGACAACATATCAAAATGGCTGAGGTGCCAGATGAAAATTAATTTAGAGAGTTTGAGTTTGTTCACCCTGAAATAACACTCCAAGCCTTACAAAAGCACACCCAGATGAAAGATGTCTTAATATGTCTATCTTAAGGTCAATACCTCTGGGAACAAATTGTAAGAAATTTTGCCAAGAGCTAATCCCACAACAAACCATCTGAAATGGCCTATAAATAAAATATCTGTGAAGGGATTCACAGATACAGAGAAAAGATAGTTATATGGGTGGGGAAAAAAAAGTAATGAAAAAACAGCTATTTCTTGGAGCCAAAACTGAATCAGAAACCTGGAGTTTCCCCATATTTTGGTGACCTCTGAAGAAAAACAGATCACATCACTGCAGGTTGTTTTTAAGATGCAGAACTGTGTTCAGGGTGATAGGTTGCCTCAGGGCTCTGTCCACAGCTTCCTGCTAGCCTCATCCCACTGGGCCCAGAGAGAGAGGTGCCTTGGATACCCTGCACTCTGGCCAGGGGCGTGTGCCAGGCCCTGGCTGGGCACCCCTGCCCTGCCACTCTGGGGGAGCCCCTGGTGCTTCAGCAACTGGAAACAGCTGGGCAGGTGGGTCAGGATGAACCTCCGAGTGTGCCTGGTCCTATCACAGCCCTGCACATGGAAAGTTGGTCACCCAAGTCCAGGCACGACCATACATTTTAAGCACCTTGGGAAAGTGCAGCAAATGTTTCATTAGTTCTCCATAAGAAAACAAAGTGTTATATTTGTGTCACTAATCACAAAAGCTATTTATAGCTATTTTAAGACTGTACTAATGCAATTAAAATTTTAGAAATAATACTTTCTCCCTACTCAGCCAGTTTATGCAGGTATGGGAGGTGCCCCCTCAACGCTTTCCTTATTGTACCTAGTGGTTTTCCAACCCCTTGAATTTAGGACATTTACAAGTTTTCACACCATTAAACCATTAGGTATTACTTAGTCTGAAGCCATAAACTATAAGGCACTTATATGATGAAATACAGCAACCCATTTAGCCAAGTTCTGACAATGCCTTCTAAGCCTTCTTTAACACTTCATCCATTTAATAGCAATTAATTAACACAGGGCTATTAGAAAAATTGTGAAACCATTACAGAAACAGCAAATTCTCTTCTTGTACCAATGAGAGAATTTCTAATGAAGTCAATGGATGTGGCCCTTATTACACAGCAAATGCTATTTCTAAACTATATGCCTTCTTGCATTACAGAAAGATCGCTGAAATCAATTTGAGTGAGGTTGTCAGTAATAATTCAGTTGGAAAAAAACCCACAAATCTCACACCATGTGACTAAGCCCAAATAACTCACATTTTTAGAGACTCATGTTAACTTCTAGTTGTTTTTTTTACTTACTGCTTTATACGTTCTCTTTTGTCCAGCATGTTTTCTGATTTGTTCTCCATTAGGCCCAGTTTCAACATGCATGGAATAGATAATGTCAAAGAAATCTTCTACGACGGCCACCCGCCGTAAAGACAGCTTCTCATCTACACCTACTCCATCCTGAAAATGGGAAAAAAAAAAAAAGAGAACAGAGAAAGTAAGGGAGACAAGATGAATAGATAAATTGCAATAATCATGAGACACATTGTCCTTTTTTAGAAGCGAGTAAAAAACCCTCCCATTAATATCTGAACATCACCCACCCTGCAAATGACAGACACAGTATTGTAGGAAAGCTGTGTGATCACCAGGATAACACAGACCCTTGCAAGCAGCCCATTTTGCCAAACCAGGGCATTTGACCTCTTAATAGGAAGTGATCTTCCACTCCAGTATTTAAAAAAAAACAAACCGAAAAGTATCTGTGCTTCTTTCTCTAAATGCACAAGCACGATCCAAAGGCAGAAGCAGCCCCAAAGACATGGCACAAAAATGCATTATGTGGTGGTTAGTAAGGATGCAACAGCTTTTTTTATTCTCTCATTCCCTTCCCAGTAAATCTGTGCCTAGCATTTCATAAAGGTATTTAATAAAAGGTTTTAATTCAAAGAGCTGACTGTAATTATGAACACGGAGCAAGTTGTTACAAACAATTTGCCCCTGCAAAAATTGCTTAAAGACATACTACATGAAGACATACCACAATATGTGGAAAAGAAACGGATGTTGTTAAAATTTTCTACTTTTGCACACAGATGTCCAGCTGGAAGAAGTGACAGAAAAGTGAGAACACCTAGCATCTGATTTTCAAAAGTGATAGTGTCATGGTAGCTAAAGACTTCTAAAAAGAAACAGTCCCCAATGTCTCTGAAATTAACCAGTGCAGTTCAGTTCCTGCCTTTTTAACAGAACCATCCACATGAGGTTTTGTTTGTTTTACAGCTGCCTATGGATTCAGTTCTAATGCAGGGGCAAGAACTGGGACTCTTGTTTTTCCAGAATAGATGTCTATCAAGGAGGCTGCATTTTGTAATTCAACATCAGAATATGAAGAATGAAATAAGAATGGCCAATTCACTTGTACTCCAACACTGTATTCGAATTTAGATCTTTGGAGGCAGCAGTATAACCTGACATTCACTGTGTATTTTAAGCAATCAGGGTGTTCCAAACTTAATATATTTTATAACACCATTACTACTCATGTAATTCATGCCACAACAAAACTGATTTACATGGGCACTTCTATGACAAAATACACGCAATTATGGCTTAAGTGACTGAATAAAGACAAAAGATGAGAAATTAAAAGGTAATAATTATGTATGACTCCCACTTGCTGTCCCCCGATCACAACTTCTTGCTAACATGCTCCACTAAGTTTGCTGTATGTGGACAAACATGATTCATTTTTCTCACTCCCCCTATTTTTATTCCAGCCCACTTCAATTGTTCATGTATTGCGAAGAAAGAACCCAGATAACCCCAACGGCTCCAAAGAACCCCCCAGGGTGACATAGAGGACCTCTGACAGGTTCCTAGCAGAAATGGAGAAAGCGTCAATGCCTTTAAAGCGTAACCTTCTAAATGTGCATTATTCCAAGTGATGGTGGGTTAGGAGGTGTTGATACGCCACCAGCCAGACAGGTTATGCCCTGTCCTGCTCCAGTATGCCCCACCTTCTTCAGAGAGATCCCTGCCCAAAGCTACATGGCCTCTTCCATCATTTTCTTCATGCCCAGGAGACAGCTGGGCCTGGGCAGAGCCCTGACACACGTGTGATGAGAGGACTGCCACAGCTCTGATGGAAATGACTGTGTTGAGGATTCAGGGTGGAAGAAGATGAGGAATTTGCAGGGCAGTCTCCACTACAGGTTAAAGCCTCAGTTCAGCTGGGAAAAGTTGCTCTGAGAAAGCTGTGAAGCTTACTCCCAGCCCATGATCGGTCACTGACCAGCTCAAAAACTTTGTGGCATTGTGACAGGTTTTGGTTAAAGCATCATTAAGAATTTACTTGGTACTACCCACCACCATTTCCTACTATTAAAAAAAAAAATTGCTTTAGAGATAGAACCAACATCAAATTCAGATCTTTTCTGCTTTAATCTTTAGGGGAATTCACATGTGAGCACTGTAGGGGGGCCCATTTTCAATCATTATTTTCTCACCACCCAAACAGCACAGTGGGATCCCTGATGATTTCAAACACTCTTATTATGACGACAGTGTTATCTCACACTGCTCTCCAAATACTCAGAAGTTTATAGTGTTGATTAACTGACAAAGATTTAATCTGTTTATTACTAATGAGTTTTGTTTTATGAAATTTCCTGTGAGGGAGCTCTCTTTTTTAATTAAAGAGAAATGCATTACAACAATATTAATTTAAAACCTGAGATGCCACCTCAGCAGCACTGACACGTGCGAACATTATGAATAAATTCAAAGAAGAAACTTGAAAATGAAACTCATTTTGCTGCTTTTGGTGGCCATAGCATGCAGTGCTCTCTCTAATGGTCCTCCTACCTCCCTCCCCAAGCATGGACACCCAAAGGCTGGCAAGTATGATCTGGGGGTGCCCTTGAAGGGTCATTTCTCCATGCACCTCACTAAAACAACAAGCATTGATACAACTTGTAAAAATACACAGAAGCAAAGTTTGCACAAATTGTCATGACTCCTAACTGAAGCGCTAGAAAATTAATACAAACTTTCCAAATCTTGTCAGTCAAAAAGAGTAGGAAAGAAATGGTTAAAATGGAGTAGAAACTGCTTCGGGGAAGACAGGGCTATAATTTAGTACCTACATCTGTAACTTTAACTAGTGGAGCCTGGACCTGACTAAGTTGGCTTCATCCTGCTTGGTGCTGAGACAATAAGGTAGACCTTGATTCAGAGCACCTGCAGTGCTGCAGAAGGTGCCAAGTTGCTGTGAGTGAGCTGTTCACCTCATCCAGCAACATGCAATGCCGTGCAGAGATATAAGCCTCAGCTGCAGAAGCAATACACCAGATGAGTAATTTGAATAAGGTAGCTGCTTACTGACACTTTTGATATTCCAGACTGACATCCCAATAGGTAAAAAGCTGGGCAAATGATAAAACCTCAAATCTCCATTTAAACCATGAAGTCTCTGAAGTGGACGCTGTTGCATCAGGCTTTCCTGCCATAAGCCATTACACTACACTTCTATCCTGAAATTGCTATTTGATAAAGGCTTTAACAAAGCAGCTCTGCTTTATAAGCTGGCTTTGGGTAAAAATTTTCACAGTGCCTTAGGGGACAGTTTTTTAACCTCAACTAAGGCTAAAAAAAAACTGAATGAGAGAATGCATCGTAATGCTATTCCCGTGACTGAAAGGCTATGAAATGTCCACAAGGGACAGGACAAGTAATAGGCTTAAACCACAGCACGGGAGATTTACATCAGACATTTGGAAAAACTTACTATTGATGTGGATAGTCAAGTACAGTAATAGTTTGCCTGGGGAGGCTGTGGGATGTATGTCACAGAAGGATTTTGAGACCAGGTTAGACAAATATCTGTCAGGGATAGTAGGAGTAAATCCTATCTTTGGTAGACTAGATATTAATTGAGTTTCTTCTTGATAACTCTAGGAAGCTTAAACACCACTTTCAAAGTGACTTGGGCACTGTCAACTCTGGAATAGCAAGGAGGATATTTATAAATCACTGAGGTATTTTTAGGACTTTTATTCAGCATGGAAAGAGTCCAAGCCTCACTTTCAAAAATGATTTAGGAAAGGAAGCCCCACTGAATGCTTCACTTCAAGCATTGGACTCAGACTCTTAAATCTTTTAGGCTGAGTTTCATTCCTCTCCTTTCAGCCATCACTGAGGTGTGCCATGCCCTGTCCTAAACCACCTGTCTCAGGTGCCTCTCTGGCCAGTAGTGTGACAGACACAGACAAACTGCATTCATTCTTATAGCTGCTGGAATGGTTTCAGCCTCTATCAGTGAGATGTTAGTTCATTTTACTCTTTGCATTACAGTTTTTCTTGTTTCCTCTCAGTTTTATATATACCCAAAGATTTTCCTACGTTCATAGGATACAAATAAAGAAATGTTTCTTTGCATTTTCAGCACTAAAAACTCCATTTGTACTCTGAGATTAAAGTTGTTTGCTGGTTTGTTATTAGATATCTAGACAAAAAATAAATTCCTGGACAGTAGTCAATTTTACAGAGAGTTGTGCACCTCCCACAAAGTGCTAAGGATCCCTTTGAACCAGGATGCTTGGAGAGACAGGCAGTCTCTTTTATTGAGGTTGAATCTACAGGACTTGTCGGAGTAAAGAAAGCAAGAAAGTTTGCCAGTAAAGCAAATAGATAAAACTCTTAAGGCAGCAAAAATATCTATTAAATGAGCGGTTGTCATTTTTACAGTTACTTTTCAGAGCAGAAAAAAATTTAATGCAAGCCTTTAAAATTAATGCCACTGAAACAAAAGTGCTTGCAATTCCTTGCTTGAGAATAGCCGCCCTATCTCCTGTTGAAACTTCTAGGAGGAAATAGGTCTCATAAAACACCCTCTTGCTTTGTGAATGAATATAACTATCAGCATCTTGGCAGTGTTTGAAAAATACTCCTATAAAGACATGACAGACGGAAATAGAAAATAAGTTTTATAGAAAATGTTCAGGTCTATAAAAACCTCTGTTGTAAAAGCATCAGAGCCAGAAGCACCTACAAAACATAAGGAGTAGATGCAAATAACAATGCACCTAAATATTTCATTACATATTATAAATCACATATAAATCTAAGACTGCTTTGAATGCAGAAATATGATGTGTAACATTTTTCTCATAATACCAGTTCAGACAATGGCAAAGTCCATTTATGTCCCCACACCTCTGCTGACTCGCACCACATTTTGAATTTCCCCTGGATGAGAAGCAAAGTCTTTTGCTGACTGAAACACCATACCCTGAATGAACAAAAAGTTTTGCTCATAGTCCTAAGCGTTGTTAGTTCAGGCATAATGAGCTCCTGACATGATTGTATGTAGATGTTTTACTTCCTCTGGGTTCAAGATAGGAAAATTTTGTATTAAAAGTGTTAGGAGGAAGCAATGGTAGTTGATGTATAACATGAACCCTGTACATTCGTCTGGAGAAATAAGTCAGAACAAATGAACAGATTGAAAATCTCATTGTACATTATTTCCTTTAACTGCTTGTTCAGTAACTGTAAAAAATACTAATATTTAAAAATAGGGATGACCATTTTAGAATCTCTTACTCCCATAGAAATGAACAAATTACTTTAACCGGCCCATGTGTTTGAACTCCCAGGTTATTAGTACATCCATTTGAATATGTGACTCATTCCTGTTAGCACAGTGAAAATCCAAAAAAGAGCAAAAGTTATTCGTATTTGGTAGCTATTATTAAGCACCCTAACATAAATAAACTGATAATTTCTATCCAGTTTCAAATGGAAATTGTGTATAATAGCAAAAGGAATATTTATAATTTGAAATTTACAGTTTCTGTTCCTCATTATATCATGTTTGAACAACAAATCTCATTTTTTACCAGCAGATGGAGACAGGAAAAATCGGAGTTATACTAAAACAGATACAAACCAGAATCATTTCCAGCTGAAAAGTTGTCCCTTTAGAGAAACATACACCACAAGGACTAAACAAATAAGCTCAGACACAGCAGCAATGAGTAAAACTAATCGTAGACATAGATCATGAAAATAAAGAGAATAAAGTGAAGTAAAATGGCAAATTAATTTGCCCTGTGAGATGAGAGACTAAAACTAAACAACAGACACAAAGTTTTGGTCTATTATGAAAGCTGTAGGTGAGAAAAAGTCCTCTTACTGGCTTGATAGGACAGTTCAAGACAACCAATAAGCAAAATCAATGCTGAGCAGAAGTCCCTCTCTCCTTTATCTCTTGACCTGGTCCAGATGATGAGAAGGCATTAAAGCCAAGTATCTGTCCATAAACTGTAAGGGATGAATTCTGGGTGACATATAAGTCTAAAATATCACACCCAAAAGGGCTTTCCTACTGAGTCTTTTCAGGTGAGGCCACCATCTGGTGTGGATCACCAGCTTCATTAAATTAAGCTTTAGCAAGTAAAGAGAATGGGTTGTGAAACTCAACTTGCCAAACTGTAAAAGGAAGGTCTGGCACCTTTCTTTCCTTGAAGCACAGTAAAATAGGCCTGGAAATTATTTCATGATACACAAAGTATTTTCAAAGGTATCTTCGGAGGTTCCTCTGGCATGAATACGTAATAACCTGGCCAGTGGTCTCTGAGATAAATATTTAATGCTCTTTCCATATGAAAGAAGGGCAAAAATTTTTCTTTCTCATCTTTCTTCAGAAGTGTATATGAATGGCAAGGGACAGAAACTGATGCACAGGAAGTTCCACCTGAATGTGAGGAGGAACTTCTTTACTGTGCAGTGTCCAAGCACTGGAACCGATTGCCCAGAAAGCTTGTGGAGTCTACCTCCCTGGAGATACTCAAGAACTGTCTGGATGCAACCCTGTGCCATGTGCTTTAGGATGACCCTGCTTGAGCAGGGAGGTTGGCCCAGATGGCCACAGTGGTCCCTCCCAGCCTGACCCACTCTGTGAGTCTGTGAAAGGCAGATCTATCATCATCACTGAGAGTGCAGAAGAGATTTGAAATAAAACATAGAGTGCATGTACTGACCCTTGTGTCTCCTACCAAAAGCAAGCATGGACATGGGAAACAAGAGGTAATTTCAAAAAGATGCCTGCACTCAGAGCCTTGAAGGAATGGCAGGAGAGCCTGGTGAGGAATACAGGACAGGCAGAGCCCTGGTTACAGTTCGCTCTTCACAGTTAAGAATTGCTTGTTAACTGAGGTCTCAATACCCTTTTCCCTCAGCACACCAATACCTGATTATTTTTTTTGCTTGATGTTTAAACATTTACACAACCCTTCTGAACAAAATCGGGTCAGAAGCTGGGTCACACTTCACTGTTTGTGAAGTCTGTAGCTGCAGGCTAACCAAGCACCTCGAGCTGTATCTCCATCAGCAAGCAGGGCACTGCAGGAGCAGCACATCTGTGGAGCAAAGCACTTGATACCAAGGAGCTCATGCCACACTGTAAGCATCTCAGGCTATCTGACCTGGTCTTCTGCAATGGACACACACTTCTGGTCACAACCAGTAGGTGCACGTCTGTAAAATGCCAGTTTTCTTTCACTGGAAGGAATCTGTTTATACACTGAAAAGATATTGCACTGTGAAACAAAGCCCAGCAAGCATGGTCAGGAGCTTTGTTCCAAAGACATACTTATTTTCCAAACTGAAATGCCAGTACAAATGCAGACATGGCTTCCTCAATAAGGCAACAAGATAGGATTTTTCACACACACACACGTTTTGTGATGAACATTACCCAAACCAATGAGAAAGATACTTAACTATCTAGCTCAGGGACACACGTGGCCCTGGTGTGACTCAGGAGATCAGAAGGAAGCCAAACAAATGCTTATTCTGAAACAGAGACCATATTTGCCACACTACTCCTACATGCCTCCCCCTCTAACAAACTCCTGCCCACTTAGCCTGTTAAAACAACAGATGATGCTTCCATCATTACATCAGTCTGATTTCAGCTGGCCTTTTTTCCTTCATTTTTTGACAGAGAAAGCAAATTAATGCTCTATTCTGCCTACAAAAGTTTGTCGAGTCGGTGTATTTAGTAGGGGGAAAAGTAACCCAGGCACTACATGCATCATATTGAGTGAAATGTATGTGACAATTCCAATTGAACCAAAGCTAGAACTGGACAGAGAGAGAGGAAGAGCACATGTAACATCTGCAGGGAAACGGAAATTTGCATTTCAAAGCTGAATAATTATGGTCAATTTATAATAATAATAATAATAATACAAAATCTGTAAATTGAAAAAAAGCGCAATTTCTTGAACTACATTTTTAAATTAACTTGAACTTAACTATAATTTACCTACAAATTCTTAATTTTGAAAAATTGTCTCAAAAATAATTTCTGATCTCAAGAATTTTCAAAATAGTTTTTTCTGATTCTTTTATTTCAAAAGAGAAGCAGAAACTATTTCTTTTTTGATAACCAGATTGTATTATTTCCTGTTCCCTGAAGGATACTGTCTCTCTTCTAATGGGTTAGTGTTCTATTAGAAAAAAATAAGTTTTGTCTTTAAAGTCTATGTTTTTCAAAACTATTCATGACAGTTCTGGGAACATCCAGCACACTCCACTTGCCCTCTTCAAACTCCCTGTTTGGTAAGCAGCTGAGAGCTAATAAACCTAGCCTGGACATCAAGGGTAACTGAACAGAGAAGAGTGTAACACGGCCAAATCTAACTGAAGTTTTTTTTGTTTAAGTTCACACTCAAGACCAAAGTTTTAACGCATTCATGACTCATTAAAGGATTCATCTAGGTATAAGGACCTTCCACCAGAATTTTCTGTAATTCTGTGAATTCTAAGAAATTGCAGTTTTTAAGCTTAAAAAGCTGTCAACATTTCAGTTCTACCACAAAACAAAATGAAAGTGTGTGAAAATTCATCTCATTAAAGTAACATTTTATTATTTTACTGAAAGTAAAACTGAACATACAGGTAAGTATTAAGATAACTATTAGATTTCTCCTAAGACAGTAAAAAAGTTTCAAAGAAGATATAGATATTCTGAAACTGGAGGCAATCTTTCTGTGTACAGACTTCTTCAGCTGTTGAAAAAAACTGTAAACACACCATCAGACTAAGCAAAAAAATTGAAGGATAAGAACTCACCGAAGCACAAGTGTCAACTAAGTGTATGAATACTGAAATGACATTGTCTTTCTCATCTTTCTACTCTTCACACATTTTATCTGATAATTATATCTGCCAAGCTGTAAACAGTTACTCCAGGACTTTTCCAGAGAAGACTGCAATGCCAAGCTAAATGCTTGGCAAGGGAACTGCCTTTCCAATCTCACATCTAATCTGGAAGGGACAGCTACTCCTGGTGAGTGCTTTAAAGCGAAGGGACTTCAGCTCCCCGCTCGGACAGCTCAGCACACTGTACAGTGATTTCCATGAAACTTTGTTTCCAAAAGTTAGTAGCAATTATAATACATACAAAAATTAGTTTTACTTTAGTCTCAGGATAGACAGTTCTTTCTATCTCTGATGAGCATGAAAAGATTTGCTTTTCCCAAATAAGCGTACAAGGATAAACCAACTCATTCTCCTCAAATATTTTTGACTGTAGGGGATTTTAAAATGAATAGTTGTGAATCCTAGTGTGGGCCTGCTTAGTATGTTTGGGACCTTTTTCTAAATTATAAGATCTGGTATTGTCATCAGTTCAGTAAAAAGAAATGAGCAAGCTTTTTAATTAAATGTTAACTCTTAACATTCCCATCGTGCTCCAAAAAATGAACAATTACTCAATTATAATTTACAGTGTGCTATACTTTACAGGTATTCAAGCACTAGGGGAATGCAATGTAGATCTATAATGCCACCTTTTTTCAGACTGATGAAATGCAACTACTGTACACCAAAAGTAACCTAACACTGAAGTGAAGCTTAAATAATAAGAACTCATTACCCCAAAGTGCTGCCTGTGAAATTAAATCTATTAAACACATATTTTTAAAAATGATATACCAAATACTCATTAGCCTCTGATGCAAGGGTGTTGGCAGAGGGAGCTTTTTTAATACATAATGTGAAATGCAAGTGCCAAGTGTTACATACTGCAGTCAAGTGCCAAGAGCATACCACACCGCAGATCAACACTGCTCAGTGACAAAACATCTAAATAAAAAAATTGCTTCGAAATCCTAGTTAATTGGTAAAATACTTCAAAAAGTCAGGGACAGAGGATGAATCAGAGGACTGCTGACGGGATATAGTGGTTTTGTGTCTAGGTCTCTGGGTGCAAATCCAGCAGGGGCTTTTGTCCCTTAAAGTTGCTTCCTCCTTTCACCTGCTGCCTATGGCAAGGAACAGCCTTGGGGTGGCAGGGAGATGAAACATGCGACCTAATCTCTCCCATCGATGTTTCTGCAACAGCTGTTCACTTGCTTGTACAAAATGAGTTCATGGTCTCAGCACAGCTCCCAGAGGACAGCTGTCTCCATCACCAAAACCACTGCTACAACAGCCTATTAGGTGCCATTAATTGGTAACCTCATTAGCATCATCAGTAAAGACACTAGGGTTCAGATTTTAGGCTGTACTGGTTCTGTACAGGCAGCTTACGGTATGGAAAACATCAGTGGCTTTGCATGACCCATACAAAGCTTTGGTGCTGATGCAGCCTAAGCACTGCCTCAGCAGCCTCACTTGCAAGGCCAACTGCAGAATAGTGGCAACTGTCCCCAGCTCCAGTGCCAAAAGGGACAGGAATCTCCAGGGAACCCATGTCCCAGGCATGGCCTGGCTCTCTGACCACATTACCAACATACTTCCCACACTGGATAAAAGCTGCTTGTTGCAGGGAGCAAAGAGGTGCTTCCCAGACTAAACACTCCTGGAGCACAAATCAACAGCCTCTAATGGAGATCCCTCCAGATTTCTCCAAGGACAAATGAGCAGAGATTATGAAGGGGCTCTCTGTAATTGCACAGGTAATGTTACCTGACCAGGGAAAGAGGCCACTGGGGACTCAGCAGTCATATCAGTACAAGCGGAATGCGGGGTCACTGACTTCCGCCTGCATGGGGTCTCAGCAGCAGCAGCAGTGTGCCAGCCCTGATGACCTACAAACATAAACCAAGTAGGAACTGCAGGGATTAGAGTCTGTTCTCAGAAGAAGCAGTCCAGTACCCAGAAAAATCAGGCAAAACATTGGATACAAAATCTCTCTACCAGGTTTGAAACAAAAGTAGTAAATATCATGTCAGATATTGGCAATAAGTTTCTGGTGTAGTCAGCAGTGCCATGAGCCAAATATCTAACCATGTTCTTCAGGAAAATTCATCATGGAGGGGTGTAGAGTTAACATTCCAGAAAGACAGGAAAAAAACAGAAGTTTTCATCCTCCCTTAGGCCTGAGAGAGTGCTAGTACCCTCAAAAATATCATCAAACTAAATCAATTGGTAAATAAAGAATATTCTTTTTTTTTAATTAGTCTTGTTAATATTTGTATGTGTGTGTGCACAGATCAGGTTTCATGAAATTACCTCAGCAGGCTTATGTGGGGCTCTTCAATAATTTACTTGTTGAGTTTTTCCTTTAATTAAATTACATTTCCCCAATTCTATCATTTTTTTCACTCCTGCAACAGTTTTCTCTCCTGGGCAACCTAGGCAAGAACAAGTGCCAGATGCAAAAATCTTGTGTTCCTGTGAGGAAGCCCTGTTAGCACAGATAGATTATTTACACCACCTTTTTCCTTTTTCTTCTTCCTCCCTTCCTCAACCATAAACAAAGTCTACAGCATGAAGAGGCCAATCTTTGCCAGCAGAACCAAGTTTTGAAAAACACTGCTCCACCATATGTTCAGTCCTGACCAGCGTGATAGTTCGGAAGCTGACATCTGCAGATGGGGAGTTCATACCACCATTCAGCACAAACATGCTGCTACCATACACTGAAGTCAATATTAGCCAGACTTTGCTTAGGAGAAATTTTCAACACTGATCTACAGTTTCACCTTGCCAACTAATTTTTGTTACACTGATGTAAATTAAATAGATATAAAAAGAATCTCAGAGAAAAATGGTAGCGATGATGGAAAAAGGGAGCCCTGGAGAATCCCTTTGGTAATCTTCAGAAGGAAAACTCTCCTGTATCAGATATTACTTTGAAGCTGTTTGTGTAATAGAAAACACTTGCTAATGTTACATATGGTGGACCTTCACAAAAGCCCACTAAACTCTATTTGACCTGTAGGGTTATGCACTACGAGAATACAATGACCTCAAACAGTCCCCTGAACATCTTTGAACTCAGTTAACTCAGTTTTTCTCTAAACAAGATATATCAAACTTGCAATAAAGACTGTATGAACCAAAGTCTTTCTTGCCTTTTTTGATGCTCTTCTTAAAGCAGCAAGAATACTCAAACACTTGTGAGAGTGACATTGGTTCTTCTACAAAAACAGTAAGATACAATGCATTTTCCCTGCTACTTTTACTTTTTCTCCCCCTTGCTCGTCTCTCATTCCATCTGCAACTCCTCATGCAGTCCAAACACTTTTTCCAGAGCTTAAACAGATTTATGGCTAACAATTTCCACAGGGACTGCGTGCATGTTCTCTCAGGCATGCTCAGGCACCAACACTCATCAGAGGGCTGGAAATCAAAATCTGTGTCAGTTGTGCCACTGGCAGTGAAATTCCGTGAGTTCATGCTTACTGTGTCCTTCATTCAGACCTTTAGTGTATAGCAGTGCCCTTAATCAAAAGCCTGTATATAAAACCCTCCATGTGAATTTTCTTTAAAATGTTTTGCAGTCTTATCTTATATGCACATCTACCATCGATTATTAAATGGGACAGTAAATGGAACCATTTTCCTTTATTATGTTGCTCTGAAACTGAAATGGACAATGTCTGGACTGTAAATCCTTAGTAGAAAGAGGTTAGATGTTCAGTTATACGAATTTCACTCAGAACTTTTCCTGCATAAAATTTGGAGCATGCCTGAGCAGCAAACGGTTCAAAACAATGGTAACTACAACAATGACTTTGCAAATTCTGTTATACTGAGTAAATTCAGCTTCCCAATTTTTATAAATATTAGCTACCTAATTTCTTTTTAGGTAAAAAGAATTATCTACTTATTTTTAGTGTAGGTAAGAGGTACATCCCACTTCTGGATCACTAATGATGCTGCCCACCAGCCCAATTCTTTTTCTAACAGAATTAAAGGAACAGCCAAATAATGAAGGGAACTATTACTACCTCAACAGTACTGTAAAAACTGTTTTTGTTTTGAAAAAGTGGGTAACCAGATTTGCTCAACATCTGATGCATGATAAAAGACAGGAAACCAGAGTATTCGCAAGTTGAAGACTCCCTATTAATGAGATGTTTGCCAGTCTCTGCCTTAATCCAGGCATGCCCACGAATTTACTACCAAACACTATTGCTTTGCATGTAAATATATATAATATNGTATACATACAGCACAGTTCCAAAAGTTAGTAGCAATTAGATGAAAAAAAGGAAAGATGCAGATGAAATAGTCTGCTCCATCTAATAAAATTCATGCCTATTTTGTCATACCTACAAGGGTTAATATGCAAATTATACAAAGCTTTTTAATTAATGGTACAATTCTGTACTCAAAACATGAACCAAACACTATATTAACAATTCTCTGTGAGCATGTATCCTTACTTAAACTTTCTCTCATTACATATAAAGAATAAAGCTTATGTTTCTCAGCTGTTTAAAAGAACAGGAAGAAGAGTTGGAACATAGGAGTAGAATCCAATTACATATTAAATACAGTATAATAATTATATTATTCACGAAGCTCACAAGAATTTGGTGATCTGTCTCTCAATACCTTCATTTAAACTACTGTGTTTAAACTGTAGCGAAACTGTAATTCACCAGTTTTAAGTGACATGTGCATTTTCTCACTCTTTTGGCTGCATTAATGTAATGGGACTTAGTACTTGGATGCCTCCAGTAATGACAACAAAGTTCTCTTCCTCTCATGACACTCACATGATGTGTACAACTTGACTGATGGATGTGCCATCCAACCCAGAGCTGGTTGTAATTGACAGTTCAGCTCGCAATGTCATATGGGATCTCTTGAGATGGAAGGTACTACAGAAAATCAAGGACAGATGAAAGAAAAATTAAATGGTTTCTTAGTCCACCCCTGACAGAAAAAGGGACTGTCTTCTGTTGCTCATGATGTACTGTCCTGTCTTATCATAAATGACTCATCTGAGGTAGGTTTCATTATTGCCTCTGAGACACTCTTTTACAGACTAGTAGAGGTAAACACAGAAACTCTGGCTGAGCCTATGCCAAGAGCCTGCCACAAAAGCTTTGTACACTTCTGTGCTGCTGTTTCTTAGTTACGTTCACCTGGAACACGGGCACGACACTAACCCTCTCTAGGACTCATTGGAGAATAAAGTTCCTCTGTCACACTAGATCATACCTGCTAAGAAGGAGCTTGCAAGGGCCTCTTGGTGGCAGTGAGAAATAGGTGATCACCTCCCTAAGGCTTTGTCATGTCACTGCCTTGTTTCCAGCTTATCTCCCAGTTCCAGGAGCCCAATTTAATCTCCTACCAAAAATAGCTTCCCTTGCAAGGGGTTCAGCACATTCTTTCTTCACAAATAATAGCATAATTTAAAATCCCACTGAAGAATCACAGAATATTCTGAGTTGGAAGACACCCACAAAGATCATCAAGTTCAACACTTAGGTGGATGGCCCCTACAGGGATCACACCCACAACCCTGGAGATACTAACAGCATTCTCTCATCAACAGAGCTAATCTCAGGGTAACACTTATTTTCATAAACTATGGCTCAATCTTCCAAATTGTCCTATTCTCTCCAAAATGATGCTCTGCCTGCAAAGGACTAGGGACACACCATCATCACTTTTCATTCCTCAGCAAATGCAGAGATCACAGTTTCACATACACATCAGAGATCGCTAAGGTTATTAAGCTGCAAATTTATCTCACAAGGAAAGCCAACATCTGTTTTTGTCTTGCTGACAACATGAACAGCAGTGTTTTTTATTCCACTGAACAAAACATTAAGAAGGACTGAATTTTCAAGTGCATATTTTGTTCCTTTATGCATCAATTCAGCAGTAAACTGCTTCTTCTGATACACTGCTATACCTACAAGAAGCTGCAATTTGGTTGTCTCGAACTTTCCCCTTTTCTTTATGTCAGGTTTCAGCCTTCCCGGACTACATTTCCCAAGACACACTGCAGGAGATCACATGTTTTGTGAAACATTCAGTTAAACCAAGGACGCCAGTGTAGTAGGAATTCTTGTGTCACACATCTCCCTTCGTAAATATATTGCACCCACTCATTTGCTTGCACTTTATAGCAGCCACTCACTCCAAAATGACCAAAAAGGCTTTGATGCACTTGCACCAACAGAGTCAGCTATGAGGACTGAGTATGTACTTCATCTACACCATTTAAGCCTTGCCTGCTCTAAGAGAAATATGTTATTACTTTATTGACAAATCACATCTGCTACCCAAACCACATGCAAGGCCAGTTGTAGGAAAACTCTAAATTCAAAATTGTATGTCTGCAGCTGCCAAACCAGCATTGATCACCAAGAAGATTTAAAAAGACCGTACAGGCAAGCCCTGTTCTGTTCTGCGCAAATAGGCTGTTACGGTATTGTATTTTGTGTGCTACAGCCTTAAAAAGGAAATGACACAGTAATTTCCCATCAAATCTAATCATTTCTAGCATTACTTTTCATTGGGGGTATTCTGCATGTATCCTGAAATTTGCTTTCTGCAGAGACAACAGGCACAGCTGCACGTCTGGTAAATATGTGTACTTGTTTTTCATGTTGGGGTGTACATGAAATTAAATTCAATTTGATTCAACAGTATTTGACTGGCATGGCAAGCTGCTAAATGTAACCTAAGAAAAACGAACAGACCCTTGAGGTAGCTGTCACCAGCTGATACAATGAATTTAGGATGGGGTTTCATTCTGTATCTGGGGTTTTATCCCATCTATCTATTCCTCACTACTGCCCCTTTTCCATCTTGTTCAGTCATTTTTAACAGTAACCTGCCATCTGAGAGTACTTCACATCACAATGCCATCATTAGACTCTCCCCCGGGGTCAGGAATATGTTCTTCCTTTTTTTTTTTTTTTTGACAAATACACTTTAGATGATACATTTCTGATGATACCCCAAAAAAATCTTTTTGTATCTCACTCAGATTTTGGATGTTGATGCAAAAAGCATTACTCAGTTTTGTTTTTTCCTACTAGATTTTCTGCTTAGGTGCTCCCTTTTTCTCCCCCTTTATTTTTTTTGTCTCCTTGTTTCTGCTCATAGCTTATAGACATTCCTTCTCCATTCAGTGTATCTTTCAGCCTGCATATTCACTGAAATAAAAAAAATCTATTAAGACAACAGTGTCCAGTTGAGCATCCTATTGTTTGCTTCCATCCTTCCCAGATCTCAATCATACAGAGCATCATGAGTTAGAGAGACAGAATCACAGAACCACGGAATGATTTGTGTTGGAAGAGACCCTAATGATAGTCTAGTTCCAACCCTCCTTCCACAGACAGGGATATCTTCTACCAGATCAAGTTGCTCAAAGCCTCATACAACCAGGCCCTGAACACTTCTGGGGATGGGACACTCATACTGCCCCAGGCAATCTGTTCCAGTGCCTTACCACTCCCATTGGGAAAAATCTCTTTCTTCTGTCTAATCTAAAACCGAAATCTACCCTTTTTCAGCTTAAAACTATTGCCCCTTGTTCTGTCACAACAGGCCTCAGCGAAAACTCTCTCTCCATCTGACCTGTAAGCGCCCTTCAAGCACTGAAAAGCTGCAAAAAGCTCTCCTTGGAGCTTTCTCTTTTCCAGGCTGAACAGCCCCAACTCTCTCAGCCTGTCTTTGTAGGAGAGGTGCTCCAGCCCCGCAATCATCTTCATGTCGCTCCTCTGGACTCACTCCAACAGGTCCACGTCTTTTCTGTGCTGTGGACTGCAGTCCTGGACACAGCCCTCCAGGTGGGGTCTCATGAGAGCAGAGCAGAGGAGTGGAGTCACCTCCCTCAACCTGCTGGTCAAACTGGGAGTGACGATTCTGGTCCACTCAACAGATGCTACATATAACTCAAGCTATATCAATTCACTGAATTTATTCTTTTGAGTTATTGATGCTGTACTTACTGTAGCAATTTATTCCGCATTTTTGGTCCCACAGAAGTCAATCTATTACTATTAAGAGGCCAAAAAATAATTGCATTGATGTTGCTTTCACTTTTTATCCTCCTGTGCTGCTGTGTTGCAGCAGAAGGAATGTCTCCTGGTGAGATGGGACCTGGGAAATAAGGTCTTCAGCAAGTTTACTAGAATGCTCTTCTTCTCCAGATCTTGCTTTATGGTGCAGCATACTCACACAGCTTTTTTCATATTAAGCTTTTACAATCTGATTTGTAAACTTCAGAAACTGAAGCTTCTAGACTCCCCTATTATGAGGCTGAGCTTTATATAATTTAAGATGTATTCAGTGTTCCTATCTCTATAATTAAATTTGTCTGGTTTTGTTATTTTGAGCACCTTCTGAATTTTTTTCAAAGGGCTTACTAGGCATTATGTTGAAAGGATTCTACTCAAATTATATCCTTCATTTTCTCACTTTGTTTTAAGGATAATTATTTAACTGATATTTGAATTCATGAAATAGAGTATGGAAAATCACTTAATTGGCCTGAAAAATCTTACAATTTAGGAAAAAAACCTGCTTTTTTTTTTTTTTTTATTTCCTCACTTCTAAGTCTACAGGGTCCACTTGGGACAGTTGCAGAGTTTAAAGTGGAAGTTCTCAAACACGAGCCTGCAAGACCATTCGTGGTTAATAAATCAACAGTCTCTAGAAACATGCTAACCACCCACATTTTATATACTCATCATTCAAAAGGCTGATAACGAAATATCCACGGTCCTTGAGAGATTTTGAGAACTGACAGGGAGTTGTTGCTAAGACAATTTCTTCTATACAGCTGTGGGGATTGCTAAAGGATTTTTGTATTAGGGTTTTTTTAACACAAAAGTAGAATTTTCACAAGCATTTGACTGGAGATGGGATTTTTAAAGAAAAAATTACAAACACTGTGGGACTCACAATGAAATTGCAACAGTTGATAAGACTCCGTTTTTGAGCTATTTTGATATCTATAAAGAAAAAGAAAGAGTCCTGATCTTTTTTGACATTGACATCTTTAGGATACAGATACAGTTTTGTGGTTAGTTTTTCATGAAGGAATTATATTTTTATTTTCATGTGTGATATTATTATTGGTCAGATATTTTACTAACTTTTTAGGTCCTAGAAGCACTCTATGAAAGACAAAAGGAGTCCTCCAGCTGTATTCTATGCCACACAATCCAGGATTTAGTGGAGCTAATAAAAAATAGTTTTCTCTTGTTATGGCTAAAAGAGAAACCTCTTCAAATGATGCCTTAGGTTTTAACTTTTACATCACTAGTACTCGGAGCTAAAGATATTCCTCCTGTCTACCCACTCTCCCCAGTTTCTGGGCTGCCCCATCAGCTACATGGCAGAGGGGACTCACAAGTCTTCCTCAGAGGGACAGATCTGGCTTCAAAATACGTCATATTAATATTTGCATGTCAGGGGCCCAAGTCCATGTTTTCCTATCACAACCATATGCAAATGTTTTTATTGCCTGTAATAGCCAGTGTAATACCATGAGGGCCAAAAATGGAGCAACACTACTCTTCAGGAAGAGGTGCAACTATATACTATGCTACACACCGTACAGCCACCTGCACATGGTAAGAGAGCATCAGTCTGGTAGCAAGACATGTCTCAAGTGCTGGCTTCTGGCAAAAGCAGAAAGCAACGGTGAACACCAGCAGTAACAGTGGCACAAGGTTTTATTTCCTTTCGCTGCACCTCAAGTCACACCAACCATGACATGTCACTACTTAGAGCAAGTATTTGTAGCTGCCGTGACGCTGCGCAGCCCTGCCAGCAGGGTCTTGTGTGGCATCACAGTGAATTTTCTTAGGATACATGGGGCTTGTTTCCAAAGTCAAGGGCTTCCTTAAGTCAAACTCATGGTTCCCAGGGCCTGTGCTGGCTGCAGGCTACACAGCCATGGTGAAAGTGCACTGCAGGTGCCCGGGACAGCCCTGATGAAATAGGTACCAGCTCTATACCACTCTATATCACTGTACACGCACACCAGCACCCATCCACAGGAACATGGGAACAGGGCTGGCTAGCGCTGAAACCCATCCATGGCTGCCCACACAGCTCCTCAGACACGGGTGGGCATCACCAGCAGGTCCAGAGGAGGGCCACGAAGTTGATAAGAGGACTGGAGCACCTCCCCTACAAAGACAGGCTGGGAAAGTGGGAGCTGCTCAGCCTGGAGAAGGGAAGGCTGCATGGAGACCTCACAGAATCCGAAGGGGGCCTACAGTGAAGCTGAAGAGGCCCTCTTCATCAGGAATTGTAGTGACAGGACAAGAAGTAATGTAAAGTAAAAGCTACAAATAGAAAGAGGGGAAATTTAGGTTAGGTATTACTGTCAAGGTGGTGAGACAACGGAACAGGCTGCCCCAGGGAGTTTGTGGATGCCCCAGTCC
>VZRR01011911.1:906903-921636 GCA_013398015.1 Oreocharis arfaki
TGTGTGTGTGTGTGTGTGTCTGTCCCGGAGGTATTGCACTGTTTCCATAGGAACAGGCGGGGGGAGGCGATGGCGGCACAGCCGCACCCTCTCCCCGCTCCCCCTCCCCCGTGCCCTCGATGCCAGCCCGAGCCCTGAATCAATTAATGGAGCCGGCAGCGGGCTGGGAGCGGGGAGAGGGCTGTGCGCCCCTCGGGGCAGCCCCCGCACCCAGCTGGCGTCGCGGCCGCGCTGCTTCCCCAGGGGGACCCCGGGACGCGGGTCCCCGAGGGGTGGCCCCGGCAGATGGTCCCTCCGCAGCCGCCCCCGTTCCCCGTCCCGTCCCCGGCGAGGTGCGCCCGGAGAGAGGCGCTGGGAACCCCCGGCCGCACCCCGGGGACACCCGCGGGGAGAAGGGGCGGGGGACACGCACACAACAACAACAAAACCCCGTCCCCGCACGGCTGTTTACGGCACCATATGGCTGCAGGGGGAGGGGTGAGGGACATGTCTGCCGAGCCGCCGCGCTCATTATGTCCGATGGAGCCACGGTCACCGCGCCTCGGCCCGCACCCGGGGCGCAGGGGGACACCCCGCTCCCGGCACACGGCGAGCCCCGCGGCGGAGGGACCCCGACAGCCCCGCGGTGGGGACTCCAGGGAATAAATACCCAGCGGTCTGGCTGCCCTGGTGCTGCCGGAAAGGGAAAATTCAACCCCGTTCCCCAAAGTCTATCTCTAGACCTGTTTAGATCTATATATATCCTCAGAGTAAAGATAAACGTATGGGACAGAGCTCTGCTTCGGATCACAACGCGGCAATGCTTGAAACGTGAAAAGGAGCATACAAGATAAAAAAGTCGCCTGTGGTTTTTTGTTTGTTTTTTTTTATCGGTGGGGTTTGAGACGAAAACCTGACCCATTTCGGGGCATCTCTGTCTATGGTTGGCACGTACGAAGGGCTGGAATGGAAGCCCTGGGCATCAAACGCTACACCGAGATCCACAGCGATTAATGCTATTTTTTCTTTCCGAGCGAGGCAGCCATTCATTTCAGAGTAATCCTTGCTGCACGGCGCTGATGGAGGCACGCTCAGAGCAGTGCATCCTGCCTCTGGAGAGCTTTCTCAGCTGGGGCAGGGGAAATGCTTTGAAATTACTTATGTCTTTCCTCTCAATGATTCATAAGATAGGTGCTAAACCTTGCCGTTATTAGAGAAATAAAATCCACAGACTACGGGGTCTGATAATAGGCAACTATACTGTTATCCATATTACATCGTAAAATTGAGGCATTGATTTTTTTAAAGCATAGTTTGCTACTTAGCAGACCAATCCCACTACTATTGTAGTCAGTGAGATTTTGCTATTTACTTCAGTGGGAACAGCTTTTTTCCTTTAAAATGGTCTATTTCACATTATTATGGTAATATCATCCAGCAATTCTTAAAATTGGCCTTCTTGGCCTTGGACATTTTAAAAGATTAATGTGAAATTTGCTTCAGCTCGACTTATTCACCTCATTTGTGAATATTCTGCTCATGTTTTGCCCAAAGTTTTGTTTGGATAAATCCGACACATAACTTAGTGCTCCACATGGTTGTGAGTGGACTGGACCTAATAGATTCTCCAGTTACGTGTGTTTTAAGTGTTTTTTTGTTTTGGTTTGGCTTTTTAATTGTACAGAAGCCTAGATTTAGAAACCCATTTGTAGATCTCCTCTTGTGTGCAGCTTTGAATGCACTTGGTTGCTCACCAAAATAGCATGCCTTCCAAAGCAAGATTAAAAATATTAAAATGCAGCCAGCGCAGGGAGTGGTTCAGTTCAACTGATGCCACATGAACAGGCTGATCCTCCTGCCCACAGATAATACACATCTGAATCTTGGCACCTGCCATTGGATTGGAATTCAAAATGACAAACAGCAGGCCTTGAGGTCTGGAAATAAAGGCAACACAGAGAAAAAAAGTGTTCTCTGCCTATTAGAAAATAATAAACTGCAGCAGTAAAGACAAATTACAAGGATTGAGGAAAACATGTAACACTGTGGACGTCAGATAGATGTTGGGGCTATGACACAATGACAAACATGTCCAAATTCAAAGAGCAACGTGTATCTAGCACCTATACTAACTGTTTGCGGATTTGTGTAACTACAAGCTTTCTAGTGTCTAGCAACATTCTGCTTAGCTACTTTTTGCTACATCGTGCTGTGATACTCATTGAACTAAATGTTTACTAATAAACTCCAATTTGTAATAAATGCTTGGGAATAGACATTTATCCAAAATTCTGCTGATCTCAAATTTCCATGAGAAAATGCTTTCCCCTGCGCCCCCTTAACCCCCCCAAAAAATGTGTTTCATCTTCCTCACATTTTCCAGGCAGTTTTGTCATGCAGTTAATATCTTAAGGGTGTTCTGTGCTTATAGGTAGCTGACAGGTATGTCCAGCTGCTTAAATAATACTTTTGAAGATCAGAAGTAGTTTTATTACCAGTTAACAAGAAATCATGTCTTCTTTTGCCTGCTTTATTATTATTATTATTATTACTGTGAAATGTGTCATGTGTGTTCTCCAGGCTCATTTTACTTTCCTCATCCCCCATCTCTCCCAAGGCTGACTTTCTTGCTTTAAGGATCAGCTCATGGGAAGCTATTAAGCCAAAGTTTGTTTATACTTGATTGGCTTTAACACTTCACTCCATTTGTTCTCTCATTTCACTTTCCTTCCACTCTTATTAGTAGCAGGATTGCTCTAATGCAAATATAGTTCAAAGAAACTGGAAAAAGGGAAAGAGATCTGAATTCTCCTCATAGCAGATGCCCTAATGCAATGTCCATGCAAAAGGGAGATTACTTAAAAACAAATAAACAAACAACCTCAACAGTGTAATTGAGGGTGAGTGTATGTGTTGGGTGTGTTTACTTGGTGAGAGATGCTCTTTCATTTGACGTAAATATATGGACGGCTTAAAAGACTGAAATCAAGCTCATTCTCTGGTTTGGTTTATTCCTCTCCTTGAACAACCAGAATTTGGGAATTTCTACAACAGAGAGATGTCTGCACAGTGGATTGCATTGAGTGCAACTCCAGTGTTGCAGAAGATCATAACCAAAGAGGTGAAAACAAGGTGTTCCTGGTGTTATTTTACAGTTGAATTTGGCCTTGCTGTTACTAAAGCTTCCTCGATATTTTTATACATTTTATAAACCTCTTATGCTTGTTAAGCACCAGTCTCTAGCACATCAGAATTTACCTTGACAAAACAAGATAGCAGTTACAGATAATTGTTCTTCACAAATAGAAAAAAAATTATCTAAATATAACCTATTGAGAGTTCAGTCATTCTACCCAGTCAACCAATACCGACTGATCAGGACACTGGGTGCCCAGGACAGTGGTTAGTGGGGGGGCTCCTCCCTCAGGCACTGTCCATTGCAAAGCTCAAGCATCAGCCAGGGGCTGCTCTATGTCTTCAAAACAGGACTGCAACCTTTGTGCCAAAAACTTTTTTAAAAATTATTCATAGACCTTCTGCTGGTCCTATACCAGGAGGCGATTTCACCCAGCATGACTTAGGATGAATCCAGGACTGGTCCTTCAAAGCCTCACACACGCCACTGGGTTAACTCCTTCCAGCTTGCTTCAGCTACAGTTTTTCAGCTTTTTTGTAGGTCTGTTGATTCACTCTGTGGCTCTTTTAGGCATGGTACTAATTTACTTTAAAATATTATCACTTAATCATCTATATTGTACTTTTCTTATTTGCCTGCTTTTAAATTACAGCAAGAATGATAATGCAAATATCTTGAATTTTTTGAAGTCTGTATATATGAAAATTTTCCTGACTTTACATCCATTAAAATTAAATTTATTTAAAAAGAAATCTTGTAATTACCTATAAATTCATTAAAGTTCAATGATAAGTAGCAGAAAAATACATAGTTCATTAAAATGCTATTAATTGAAATGTTCTACTTATTAATAAAATTTGACCCGCTTTCTCCTATTTAGGAATGCTTCTTCCTACTCAGCTTTTGAAAGCAGTCCTTTTGGTTCCAGTTGAAAATGTAAGACTCGATTAGGAATACAGGTAAAACAATATTTTCAGTTCCACAATTTCCTCAAAGTCTGATGTATCTTGCCAAAATTGGAATGAAGAGAATAATACTAGAATTTGGTATATAGAGGGGCAATTTTAAAAAGAGAAAAGTATTCTTATTTTAACTAGCTTTATTCACTTCCAAACCTAGCTTTATTTATATTGCTTTATTATTTGTTTAGGTGCAAAATTAACTATTTGAAAGCTCCCTATATGCCCAGTTCAACTCTCAGTTACACCGAAACAATGATAATGAGGCCTTCTACCTTGGTAACATGTGGCAGAGGATTTGCGTAAGTTTTCTAAAAAACACGGGGTCAATGTGCAAGAAGTTTACAATAAATGTCTCTTTGAGAATTCTGGTTTTTGCTGCTGCATTCATACAGACTTTACTACGCCATTTCCTTGTTGGATAAGCTCAAATTGAGACAAAAAGGGATAAATATATGAGATCTGCCTGAACTACAGGTTTTAGATGGATGCCTGGCATTCAAATATAGCACTCATTAAAAGAATGCTGACTGTTTGCCCAGTAGAAATGAACTACTCCAGTATTACAGCAACCATAGCCAGGGGGCTTTACTAAACTCTCAGAATATAGAAAGATAAAGGTTATCAAAAGATGTCATAAAAAAAACCTATGACTATGTCTAGATTAAGGGAGGAAGGAATGAATTACGTTCTTTTTTCATTTTCACTGTTTCTTGAGAAATGCAATGGGACAAGTCATCTAATTATACATATGCTATACTTCCTGGTCCCATTGCCCAAAAAGCAAGGTCTTTCAGAAATTGTCATCATCTGAATGAGCTAATTTCCTCTCATATTTGACATTAATTCTCTAACAATTCTGCTCTTTTTTCTTTTCTTCCCACCACAGTAAGAGTTTAGTAATAGTTGTGACAAATACACACACACAAAGCTGACACAGGTAGACAAAAATACAGAGGTGAAAAAAGCACATTCCTTCTCTCCACAAGTGCAGTAAATTGTAAACCAGAGGTAGTTCATTGGAAACATTCTGTCTAAACCACAATAATCTCATGCAGTGGTCCACACCGGGTAGTGCTGGACCACAGAAACGTGATGGTCTCCCTCCTTCCTCCAGTGGTATCACCACAGCAACGAGCCCCAGAAACTGCTACAGTCCAACTGACCAACAAACCATCTAGTACCAGTCTGCAAGGGAGTCTGCAAAAGATGTTTCAGAGCTCAGTAATTAGTAAATAAACAAATTCCTAAACAAAATACTGTGCATTGTGCAATAATCACCGATTTATTTTCCCCTGCTATAGCTTCAGCCAACCTAAGAAGATATACCTAAAACTTATTAAACTATTCATGAAACAAGAGCATGAAGGCTGAGACCACCAGCAGTGTTAAAATTCAGTACAAAGTGGGAGGCAATGGGAAGATTCTGGGATTTTACCACGCCTCACAAGTCCTTTCTTGTGTTGAGTGGATGGGCTGGAACATGACTAACCCTGACAGAGGCTCTATGCGACAACACCTGGGGAGGTACTGCAGGACACCAGGTGAGAGCCAGGCAGCGAGTTCATGCCATCACACCAATACCCTCCCTCCTTCCCAATAGCACAGAGCAGGAAGGGCATGAACATGACCTTGTCCTCACTTCTGCTCCAGCCAGCAAAGCTGAACTGACAAAAAGAGCATACTACATCCTAATGAGAGCCACAGAGCTCCTGTAAAATCCTTGGAAGAAATTTTGGATTTATCAGTCAGGGTTTCTTGAGGGGCAGCAGTGGAGACTTTCCATCCCCAACGCTTGGTTTATAAAAATGACCTAGCTTTGAATTTATCTTCCGAGATGGTTGTCAAAAGAGCCTTAGGAGATGAAATAGAATTTAAAAGGGTGGCAATTGAATTTTCTCTGCTGTTCACCAGTATTTACATCACACTATTTCTCTCACTTTCTTTCTACCTCTTTACTTGTCTGTTTTCTGCTGTGCATTTTTTCTCTTAATGTTTATCTTTTGGGGTGATATAATGATTTAAAACTATTTCTCATGTAAGAACGCTTTTTCTTTCATAAGCTTAGTTACCTCCTGTGGACCTTTCATCTCTTGCAACCTTTTAGAGGTGAGATAAATACACTAAGCATGCTATTAAAGGCAAGGATATACAATTTAATTAATGACAATAATAAGTTTTCAATGCTATTCTCTATACTTTTCCTAATGCCGATTTTTGTTATACCTGCCGCACTCATTTTGGATACACTTATTGATTTGTTTGAAACCATTCCTAAATATGTCCCTTGAGATATTCCACTAATTCCATACATTTTAGATGTGATTGAAAAGCTTGAATTCTTCCTTTCCTCTCAAAAAGCTGATATCATGATGGCATAAAATGTAGATTATCTGGCAATGGTCTGTAGGGAATTCTGCCTGCCATGATTTCTCCCTCTTTTTCCCCTTTGTTACGATATTTCTATTTTACCTCCCAATTCTTCTTTGACTTAACCTAATTAATTTACTTTTTGTACAGTGTTGAAAACCCTTCACCTCCCTGAGTTTTAGGTGTATATATGTATACATATATACAGATGTGTGTATATACACACATTGGACTGCATTGTATAGCTCTCAAACACTTGCTATGGTTTCCCAAGTCTTCATCAGTTTTAATTTGTCATCATAGCCAAAGTTGCAACTCTGCTTTAATAAAGTCCGTATCAGATCCGTTTCATTTCAGAAGGAAGCAAGAAACAAAGTTTTCGCCTGAAAATTTTTGAAAGATTCTTGAACACAACAAGTTAGAAGAACATCATTAACTATCACAAAATCCAAACTAGTTCCACCAACCAGGTACAGTTCATATTTACACTTAAGATATTTTTAATTATTCTTATTGATTTTTTTCCTAGTGTTGACATATGGTCCACTAGTCTGCTATTTCTGTGAGCTATCTTTACTAATCTGTTTTTTCCCTTTCTAGTACATTTTTGTCCATACTGCAGTATCATTGCCATATATAGTGGCAAATAGTATATTTTAGTAGTATTTCAGTTACTTAATTCTTAAGTTCTTTAGTGGTTTTGAATTTGTGTAAGTCCCAGTGATGCACTGCAATCTGATATCCCCTCTTTTTTTACTTCTCTATTTCTGACCATTCTTCAATTTTACCACCTGAAAAAGGTAAACCCAGGGTAGATACTTCCTTATCACCCACAGAGAATATACACACTGAAAAATAAAGTTTTGTGGAACATGTTTATAGCCCTCATCTTTCCTGTCTGCTGAAAGCTCTGGCTATGCCTTAGCTGTTCTTCTCTTATTGTATCTAATTACTCTTATAATGACTTGCCTGTTACTCATCCTCTATCACCTCAGGGTAGTCAAAGTCCATTCCTAAATGTGATTTCCCATATACTAACACAATGCTGCTTTACCCTACAGATAGGTCATGATTGGGCAGCTACTTCAGCTCTGGATTTACCTTGAACAAAAGTTTTCTGCAAACTCCACCTGGCAGTATTAGTAACGTATAAGTCCAAAGGCAACAAAAAAAGCAATCAAAAGTCATACTCATTTAAAAGTTGTACAATGAGTTAGAGTCATAAGTCATTTAAGTGCAAGTAATCCTACCACATAATTTTTCTCCAAGTACAGTCAAAATGTTGTAGAATCCATATCTTGTATTAAAATCTCTGGGGTAACAAAATGTACAAAAGCTTCAGACACACAGACCTCACTATCAATATAATACATAAAACCTCTTGTTTCCCTAAGGAGTTTAATTACAGGCTCTCAAGTAAAAAAGGTTGAATGAGTTTCATCCTAGGCAGAAGTAGGTCGTTTGATAAACATTGTCCTCCCAAGTCTACACAGAATATTTGTTTCTGAAAAAAGCCTCTCCTTGAGGTTAACTGTAACATAGATCAGTTTTATTGAGTAAACTGTTTGCTACAGATAGCCCCTTAAGTTGAAGAGTATCCACATATACAAGGAAATGTTTCGAACACCCCATTTCAATTTCAACAACTAGGCTGTAATCCCAGCAGATGCACACGGTAACTGTCAAGTTTTGCAGCTTGCAGAGTTATTGAATAAGCAGTTAGAAGCCTGTACAACTGTCTGTCACAAAGCTGATCATCGCTAAGAAAATCCATGTGCATCTGAAGAAATGCTCAATGCCATAACCTGTAGCATATCTTTCCTGTATACTGACAATGCCTACCTGGATGCTCTGTGTTAATAAACCATTAAAGAAATACCTTGCTAGTGGAACCGTAAAGTTTTGAGACTCATCTATCTAAAGAGAACAAAAGGGTAATTTAAGCAAGCTGCAGGATCACTTTCAGTGCTCTTGCAGGACAATGGAAAGAACTCTCATTGCACCAACTAACACTGCCTGAGTTTTCTAAAGTCAGAGAGGCTTCTGGCAGGTTTAAAATGACATATACAAAACAAAAACATCTTTTACATCCTGTAAAGCTCTACTAATTTTGGAGACTGTGTTGACCAGTCAACCTACTCAACAAGGAACAGAAGATGCCTGTGATGCTCTGTGATGCATGGGAGGCTGCAGAAACTGGTATGATCCTCCCTCCTGGAGAGTGTGTTTCCTGCCACGCTGTCTCATGATCTTTCTCCACATGTACCTCATTTATACACCCTGCTTATTTTGTTCCTCTTTTATCAGCAAACTCTCAACAGGTGTATCCTGCGTAACGGGGAAAGATTGGGACCCAAATAGCTTCCTTCAGACCAAACCTAACAGCTGCTGGTTGCCTCCTTTCAACAGCAGACCAAAACTCACAGTTCAGTGCCAGCCAATTTTAATTTATTTTTGTCGTGTAAAATGAAATTTGAATCATTGACTCCCACATTCGTCCAGCACTGGCACTAACCTTCTTTCCCCAGGGGCCCATGTTCGTGGGAAGCCCTCTCTACCCACAGTCTGTCTGTGTAATCCCCCCAGATCCTATCTCCTTTCAGCCTAGAGCTAAACAACAGCAATGGTGGTCACCCCAAAGGACAGGGAAAGAAAGTTTCTCTGTAAAAAGATCAGAAAAAGTCCCATCATGCTGTACTGATGCCCATCAGCTCATTTCAGCCCTCAGCTTCCAGCTTATTTCCCACCGATCACATAGCTGTGCAGCCACAGAAACAGCACGCAGTACATCCGAAGCAAACCAGGGCTAGAGCATCTGAGCAGCAGTCCCTGCATCATGACCAAATCCAGTGCAGCTTCACCGACAAGAGACTCAGGGTAAGAACAAAGAAATGAGTTCACTATCACCTCGGTCTTCTCAGCAAAGGTTTCCAGAAGCATGAAAATCAAACTGTGAAGTTTTATTTCTGATCACTGGAAAGATTTGGGCTTTTGAGCTGCAAGTCTGACCTTTGCCCAGGTGGTAGCACTGAACTTGCCATCCTGTCTCTCACTACTTGTGTATATATGGGATGGATACATCAGTATTAGTTTTTGTTTGCATGCTGCTACTCCCTATTTCATGTTTCTAAAGTAATGTCAACATTTTCTAACATTAAAACACTCTGTTTTTAAAAATCTGCTCTCCTTGGTTCATTTTTCTTTGAAAATTCTAACTCAACATTGTTACTAAGAAATCTCAGCTCCTCCTGTCCCTTTGCCTCTCTCACACATGCACGTGGAGATGGCATCTTACATATGGGCGCTTTTAACATTTTTAAATTCCAGGACAGTTATTCTCTTTATTCATGAACACTCCCTTGAATGCCTGCATTAAGAGTTGCCAACTAAACTGGTTTTGTTCCATCTGCTGTGACCATTTTCCAGCACTGTCTCTCTGATTCACCAGCATCCCTCCTCACCGACTCCATGGGGAGGTCTGCAAACAGCAGGGCAGAGGCTGTGGGTGAAGGGAGGAGGCAGAGCTCTGCAGACCCGAACAGGGGTTAAGGAAAATGTGGTGGGCAGTCAAAACAGGGCGGATATGGCAGGGTTTGAATAGCACTCCTGAGCCTGGAAGGTGCATTTAATGGGACTGTAAAGCTCCCGCAGCATCGTACCTTGGGATGAATTATAGCTCACCCTCAGCATCACCTTCCTGCGGCGCTTACTGCCATTATGTGCTGGCAGTTCAGTAGGCTACAGAGCTACCAATATACATTTGAAAAACACTTTTATAATTTTTTTTTATATTGATGGTTACAAAAATGGGGAGAAACGCAAGAAAAAGACGTTTATTTTCAAACTGCTACAAAATGCCCTAAAACAATGAACAATTTAAAATGTAAGATAATTCGAAGCAATACATTTTGACCTACAAGCTACTCATGTTATAATCTGTTTTCTCTATTGTTCATAAACAAAGTAGTTTATATAAAATCAAAAGGAACATTAACTCATGTATCTATCTACTGTTCCTCATGTCCAACAGAAGAAGAGGTGGGCTAGGATATAACCTGTTCCTTGCAGCTGACTGGTCTATAATTTTAAGCCTTAAATCCTGTAATCAGGTTCAGTAGTACAGCCCTGCACCTGCAGAAAGCCTTGCTGGTCTGCTAGCAGCTATCCATGAGGCACCAGATCCTTCTGGAAGATCTAAAGATTTAAGCTACACAAAATTTGGTTTCAGAATGAAAGTTCATTCTCTGCTTATAGTTGGAAAATATAAAAGAAAGCACAGGGAAACTCAAACATTAGGTCTGTACTATCATTAAAGTTAATGGAGTCATTTCAAATTAGCAATGACATAAAAGTAATCTGAACTTGGCCTTTGAGGTTATATTCTATTAGTTTGCTAATACTGTGTAAATTCTGTATTTGAGAGCCATCCTGCAGTCATCTTGGCCTTTCTTTTTTAATGGAAAATTCTGCTTAAAGTCTGCTGATCCAGCTCAGGCCATTATTTTATAACTTCTTTTTAAATCAAGACTAACTTTTAGGGTCCATGTTTGTGTCTACAGACAACATCAAGCCAGAGAAAGAAGAGTGGTGAGGAGAAATTTGTTTTCAATTTGCCAATCAATAAATAGCTCCAGCTAAAGAAAATACGCAGAAAATAAATTTTAAAAATACACCATAAAAATCAGATATACAGTTAGAAAGGGTATCTTATTAGAGATAGTAGTTCCACACCTCCTTATGGTTGGTGTGTACCAACTATTAAAAGTCAACAGTGTCAACCATTTGGCATATTTGTTGGCCTAACCTGGTATTTTCATACAGTGTGTCTAGGCTAGGCATAATTTCACTGCTTTCATAAAGTGCATCTTGGGCTTAATGAAAAAAAACCTGCAACAGTAACAGAAACAATCTGAAAAGTTGCAGAAGTGAAATACTTGCTAGGTTGCATACAGGAATACCTTAAGCATACAGGAATACCTTGTAGTGTGTTGTCCCACTCTGGACCTAAAATGGCTGTTTTGCAGGGAATGTTGTTGCCTGGTGACCAAAAGTGCATCTCCTAGGCCACAGAGGGATGTGAACATTCAGAAATTGATTTGTTCCTGTTGCTCTTGAGGAGACCATACCCATAAAACAGATTAGGCCAGCACAAATTCATCTATGCATTCTCCTTGCTGGCATGCTTAAACTTGATACTGAAGACAGGCCTGTGATTTTGAGCTACTTATCAATCAGGCAAGGGAAAAACAGAATAATACCTCGTGCACTACTGCCCAGGCAAGGGAAAAACAGAATAATACCTCGTGCACTACTGCCCACAGAATATGAAAGTAGACCAAGCCTGAGCTACTGCGAGATCGCAAGACACCCTGCTTCAATTAAGTCTGTGTTGTACATCTAGCCTGTTCCGGTGCAACCTCCCAGTTGCTATCAGGCTCTCTTTCTTTCATTAGAATCAAGTAGTTAATTAGCCCCAGCCTGTCCTCTCTCCTTCTCTCTTTCCCTTTAACGCAGCAGTAATGATGTCTAATTACCAGCAGCAGTGGATTACAGCACCATCAGGAGCAAATCTCTCTGGCTGACAGCAAAGCGGAGCAGCAAATCTTAAAGCTTCAAGGAGAGAATAATTCCTAACAAAGTATTTGAATATTTGCTTATTTTTGACCAGCTTGTGACTGTAGAGTCCAGCTTGTAATTTCATCCATCCTGTTATTGCACAGGCAGTGCTCATGCTGCCAGCAGTGATTAATTTTAAATTGAAATTACTTTTACCTACGGTGAGATCAAGTGATGGACAAGAAGAGGGAGAGGATGAAGGAGGGATTCACAGTTTGGGGCTCTGCTACCATTTGGGGCTCTCTCTGAGGACTGGACAAGCCCAAATGTACGGGATAACCATGAGAGAAGGGAGAAAAAAAACCAAAAACAGTGGGGATGTTGCTAAATTATCACGGATTAATAAACTCTTAAATAATAATTAAGAGTTAAAGAAATGAGAGAATGGGCTTTTAAGGCTTACCAACAATTACTGTCTGATGAAAATCCAACTTTTTCTCTCTGTAACTTATCATTCCCACCTGGGTGAAATTCTAGGCCTCTTGAAGTCAGTAGGAGCTTTGCCACTGACTTTCTCTGGGCCAGGGGCTGCACCCCTGTTTTGTCAAATGTGTTCCTTCTGAGGCTTCAGTGCCTGGCAGGCACTGCCCTGGCCCTGGCAGTAGCTCATACAAACCACTGCCACCCTGAGGGTCTGCTTAAATACTCCTCTGCCTTTTGTGGTGGGATAGTGACACCAGATTCATGAGGTTAGGAGGGGCTGGCATATGTTTTTCAGAGCTGAATGTTGCCAAGCATCACCCTTTCCCGTTTATGATGGACAACAAATTTCTATTGGCCAGCGGGAGGAAATTGTAGCTACATAAAGGACCTCTTCGGAAAAGGTTTATAAGTCATTGCTCAGGTTATACACAGATGTTCAGGAATTGCTTACAGACAGGTCATGCTAACTTTTCATTTCTTGATTTCATTAGCAATCCTAATTTTATTAGAATTCCTGCTTGGTTGCTTAAGCTATCTAAAGAGAGTTACTCCTATAGGAATATAAATACATATATATGGACGTACAGAGACATTCACAGCCAAGGGTGTGATTCTCACAAATGAACAAAGATAAGACCTGCAGGATGCTCGAACTCTCACTGAAATCCCTTGTGGAAAAAAATAAAAACAAAAATTGATTCTGTGTTCTTAAAATAGAAAACAGGGTGGAAGATGGGACTCCAGGCTTTCATGGCCTAGCAAAGGTGAGAGAAAATAAACAAGCTGATCATCACTGAGTCTTGTGTTTCAGAGGACCAGAAAAGCACCTAATTTTTAAATTCCATCATGTAAAATTAAGTTTTTTATTAAATAATAAACATCCTGTTTATGTAGTAGCATAGCCAATGTAATTTAAAAAAATACTGAATTTGCTTACCGTTTTGAACCTGCAGTGAAAGGGATAGTCTTGGGAATAAACAATCTTGCCCACTGGTCCTTCAAAATAATTATTTCAGTGAGAAGAAGGGATATTTAAAAATACCGAGCTAATTGGAGACTTCTGCTTTAGGCAACCTTTTTGTTATAAATTGTGTCTATGGTACTCTCTGGGCTCAGAGATGAGCAATCAATCTTCTAACAGTAAAACAGAGATCTGCCAAATCATCTGAATCTATAGGCAGACCTGGAACACTTCAGTGAATAAAAACCACAGAGAGGGAAAAAACTCTGTCCAGAGCTTCTCTTTTACTTTCAGTCTTCATACTGAAGATCTCCTTAAAATTAATTTCCCACTTCTGCCTCCTCACAGCCATGACAGCGCTGATGACAAGGGGGCAAATACAAGCCAGCCCCTGGGAATGCCCAGGTTTATGACTTCAGCAAGGCAAAGAGAGGCAGATTTCCCCGGCAGCCTACGTCACAACCCAACCCAGAATACTTTCCAAGAAGCCCCTTTGCTGCGCCACCCAGCAACCTTCCCGTTAGGTCCGGGTAAGCTGCCACTCCAAGAAAAAAAAAAAAAAATGAAGGAGAGAATATTGCTCATCCAAGCCAAATGCCCAGGCAGGAATATTTTTAATTGCCGGGTTTCCTTTCTCGGCTCCCCCTCCACACCCGCCCCACGCACAGACAAAAGAAGCTTAGCTTGCGTGACCCAGCGCATAAGTAAGAATAATGGTACATTAAGAGAGTTCAATAGGCAAAACCTACTTGCAACCAACAGTCCCCATCTTCTTAAATAGGAAAATCTGTCGCTCCTGCCACCACCAAGCATAATAGCTCTCCCGCTGTCAGACCTGCGCCCAGCCCGCAGCGCCAGCGCCTGCCGGGGATGCCCCGCTACCCTAGCGCATCGAACGGAGTGCTGAGGGGCTCCTGCGACCCCAGAAAGTGTTACAAAATACACCCTTCCCTCGGTCATGCGGAATCCCGTCCTCCCTTTGTTGAGCATCCTCTCTCCCCCGCCGCCCCTTACTAGCGCAGCCGGCGCTTCACAGCCAAGCCGGGCACATTCGTGGCCGCTCGGCGGCGGCGCCAGGGCTGCGGGATAACAATAAAGAAAAAAAAAAGGATAAAAATAAAAATAATAAAAAATAAATAAAATAAAAACCACTAACAGATATCCCGGGGAACCACCGCCCGGCGCCGCGCCTGGCTTTGTGCCAGGCAGGGTACCCCCGTGCGCCATCCATCAGCCCCGCCGGCGGCGGGGGCCGCTGCCCGGGGCGGCCGGGGCCGGCACCACGGCCG
>VZRR01011911.1:934541-963687 GCA_013398015.1 Oreocharis arfaki
GAAGGCTGCACTGGGTGACTGTGCTGTTATAACTGCCATAGTCAGTTTTTGTTTTTTTTTTTTTATATATATATATATTAGTAAAGAACTGTTATTCCTATTTCTCATATCCTTGCCTGAAAGCCCCTTAATTTCAAAATTATAATAATCCGGAGGGAAGGGGGTTGCATTTTCCATTCCAAAGGGGGCTTCTGCATTCCTTAGCAGATGTCTGTCTTTCAAACCAAGACATCCCTTCCAACCCAATACATTCTATGATTCTGTGAAGGCGAACTATATTACTTTTATTCTCCGAAGCACAGATATAGCACAAGAAGTTCTCTCATCAGTCCATTTTAAAGAGTGATCTTGAAATATATTCTAAAGAATAACTAAAGTCTGTTCTAAAGGATAACTAAAGGTAAAACACCTTTCTAGACATCTCTCTTTGTAAGTCTCTCTGGTATTGCTGGGCATCCCAGCCATGGTAGGTACCATTCTCAAAGAGGAAAAGAGAGACATCCAAGAAGACTATTTGAAGTGTTGTAGAAAAATAAATTTATAAAAAGAGTCAAATTTTTTTCTGGGAAACAAAGCAACAGTCACAGGAAAAATAGTCTGTTGAAGTGGTTGCTGCATTTTTGTTCTCCGCAAAAGAAGGAAGAAGAAGGAAGGGAGGAAGTGAAGAAGGGAGAAACAAAGAGGGAAAGAGAGAGAGAAAGAAAGAAAAGTAATGGTGAATAATTTGCCAGGTGTAAATTTTCAATCCAAGGTTGTGAGTCAAAGGGTCAGTGCTCTGTATCTGCTGCAGGATTTCTCAGTGAAGCTGTGGTGCCTCTGTATGAGCAGAGGTGCAGTGGTCACTGAAGCAGTGGTCACTTCTGGGGTCTGCCATAGGGGACTGGTGGCCAACAGAGAGAGGTTCAGAGAAGGGTGACAAGAGGGGAAGCTATGTCTTTCAATGAGATGCTTAAGTACATCAATCTATTTAGCTTAACAGAGACAAGGTTAGGGGAGAGTTGGATATAATTTATAAATTTCCTGTCTTCCTGTAGAAATAGGATAGAAGAGTAGAAATTTGATAATATATGGTATTTCGGTCAAGTGGAAAAAAGTCTGACAGGAACCAGTGAAATTTGAAACTAGACACATTTTAGCATGGAAGGTAATTAATTATTAGAACAATTTACCAAGGATTGTAATGGATTCTCCATCACTAGGCATTTTGAAGTTGGAAATGATTGATTTTCTCAGAGAAATTGTTCCTCTTGTTCTTATATGAGTTAACTCAAGAAAACCCTGTACCCTGTGTAATACAGGGAAAACATGTATGATCCCAAATAATCTTTTAAACTTTGGAATCTATGAGCTTGCACCAAATAGCTAATGCACAGCTGCCTATGTCCTATGTTCTCCTATCGTAACCTGTAAGTATGATTCAAACATTTTTCCCTTTGTTTCTACATTTGCTTGGGGAATTGTGAAGGACTACAACATAAACTTTTGCTCTTTGAGTGTGACATTTTGTCTGGTATATGGGTTCAAAGGTTTTAAGGCTGGGGAACCCCAGATCATTTGGCCTGAGTACCTCCAGCACAGAGCACTGTATTTCACCCCACCATTCCTCTAGTACTTGGGGAGCCGATGTCTCACTGATTACATGGAACTGGGGCGAGTGGCCGATAACTCCTGAAGGCTGTGCTGCCGTTCAGTGGGACCTTGATAGGCTGGAATGTTTGACAGAGAGAAGCCTTATCAAGTTCAACAAGGGGAAGAGCAGGGTCCTGCACCTGGGGAGGAATAACCCCAAGTTACCAGCACAGGCTGGGGGCTGGCCTACTGGAGAGCAGCTCTGTGGAGAAGGACCTGGGAGTCTTGGGGGATGACAAGTTGACCATGAGCCAGCAGTGCCTTGTCACTGCCAGTTCCTTGGCAGAAGGGCCAATGGAATCCTGGGGTACTGTGGGAATTAGCAGCAAGTCAGCAAGCCTGTCTGAGTCTGAGTCTGACATTAGTCTCAGCACAGTCCATTTCTACCTGTGAGAAACTTAGTCAAGAGAAGCAAGAAATTCAAAACAACAGAAAGAGAAAACAGCAACACAGCTGCAGCTAACATTTTTCTTAAATGCTTAGAATACCTATGTTGTAGATAACTAATAATAGTATGGTGTGGTTAAAATAGCCAATAAATCTATTGTTGTAGTTAAACAACCAATAGATGAGTAACATAAATGATAAACATACAAAAGTGTATATATATAACACTAACTTTTTAAAATTAAAATTTTTTTACCTACACTCAATACTAAAACTTGTGTGTGTCATATCCACCTCAACTGCAACAGGGCACATCAGGAAGAGTGCGGCCAGCAGGTTGAGGGCCACCTAGTTGGCCCCAGTGAGGCCATATCTGGAGTGTTGTGCCCAGTTCTGAGCTCCTCAGCACAAGAGAAACGAGGAGATACTGGACAGGGTCCAGTGAGGGTCACAAAGATGATTTGGGGTCTGGAGCATCTCTCTTACAAGGAGAGACGGTGGGAGCTGGACTTGTTCAGTCTAGAGAAGACTGAGAGGGGATCTCATAAAAATGTATAAATATATTCAAAGGTGGATGCCATGAAGATGGTGCCAGATTCTTTTTAGTGTTGCACAGTGACAGGATGAGGAGCAATGGCCATAAATAAAAACACAAGAAATTTCACCTCAATATGAGGAGGAACTTCTTTACTCTGAGGGCGGCAGAGCACTGGAACAGGCTGCCCAGGGAGGTCATCAACTTTCCCTCTCTGGAGACATTCACACACCTGCACACATTCCAGTGTTACCTGCTCTAGGTGACCCTGCCCTGGTAGGGGGCTTGCACTAGATCATCTCCAAAGGCCCCTTCCAACCCTAACTATCCTGTGATTCTGTAACTGACAGCAGGTATTTCCAAAAGGCACATGGGTTATAGCTTGCCATGACACTACAGGGAGAAGTGGGATACCCCACTCCTTTGTCCATCTCAGTGTAATATGAGCTCCTGATTTTTCCAGGCTCTTTTGTAAATTAACCCCAGATCAATGTGAAGAATGAGATTCTGCTGCTGCTGAAGCTAGAAGAAACTTTGACTTGGATTTAAGTGAATTCCACTGGATGAGCCAAAATGATTCTGCATTTGCCACACTGAAACAGCCCAAAATTATCGATTAATAGTTCTTTGTGGATTTTTTAATGCAGAACTAAATATAAAGCAAGACTACATTGGACCTCTATGAACAGGACCTCTTTATTCCTGATCACCTTTCACTGAGGGGTAAGAAGTGAAAAGGAAAAAATCTACTTTAAAACAGGCAGGGTATTTTTTATTTCAATATGTGTCCAAGGTCTTCCCAGCTACTGCATCAAACTGTACTGTCTAAATACAGCAGAGTGTCTGTCTCTGAGCAGTGCTCAATGCAAATGTTACTTGACCTAGAAAATTACTGCTCACAAGGAAAGGAGAACCCTTTCGACATTTTGATGGTAAGTCATGGAGACCAACTATACAGAGAACTGTAAATAAACATTACTTCAAAGTGTAGCTCTGGGCAGTTCTGTACAGTTCATCTGAAGCCATTACAACATTTGTAGGTATATAAAAGAGCCAAGATAGAGGAGGGAGCGTCATTTATTACAGCTGGAAAAAATGAATATAAGAGCTTTTCTAATCAAAGAGGTTAGTTCCTTTTTCCTGTAAATTTTTTGTCTTTGAACTGCCACAGATACAATGCTGCCACTCTTTCTCCATAGTGCTGTTAGTAGAACTGATTTTACGTTCAGTACTACCTACTTGAAAAATAAAACAAAAGCAATGACATACACATGTGCAATTTAAAGCATAGATGAGAAAACCAATTATTTGATATTCTGACTATTTTTTCTTTTTTTTTAAAACAAAATTAGACAACACATTTGTTTATAAAGATAATGCTGTTTCCCTCTGTAGCAGGTCTGAGTAGAAATAGCAGTTAAAGGATCCACAGGTTGAACTATTCATGTCAGTTACTTACTTCACAAAATAAAGTTACTTACCTCACAGAATATATCCTTTTATAAACTTTTTCCATTATCAGGTTGAATCTATTTGCTATAATCATGCAACACTCTTTGTGAAGAAGGATCAACTCATAACCGCTCTTTTTAACTTCATATCAAGGTATAATGAAGACAATTTAAAGAAAAAAAACCAAAACCTTTCATTTTAACCAAACAAAAAGTAAGGGAAGAAGAGCTGGACAATGAGTATCACATTAGTTTTCTGCAAAAGTTAGGTGGCATCAACATGGTATGGGAAAGCAAAACTATTCCCCTCTCCCACTTTCCTTCTGAAGCCCAAAACAATCACTCGTTTACTAAACGACTGTAATGTAGAGCCACACTTGGACTAGCATGTTAAACACCTGCATGAGGCTCAGCTTGCACAAGGTAGGAGTGATTCAGATAAGAGTGATCTGACTACTGCTGATGTGCATTAACAGCAGGGATTAGTCAGTCAGCTCCCCGCGAGTGTTCAGGCGGCAAAATGAGCGATAAGTGGCGATGCATCGTAGGGCATTAGAGATTTTTGGAGGATGAGGGAGAAGGAGGGAAAATCGCTGCTATCTGCAGTGCAATTTAACAGGTAATAGCAACTTGGAAGAATTAAAAAAAACACTCAGAACCTCACCTATTTGCAATATTGGGTCATTTACGTGATTGGAAAGTGAGCCGAGATCAGGGTAGTAATGGGGCAGTTCCTAATTTGACCTGACATCCTCCATAATTTTGGTCAGGCCATCCAAAATGACCTGGCTCTTTTTTTAACTTCTCTTGCTGCATTTTTTTTATAGCAGTCACTAAACATTTAGACAGAAATTTTGCTAATAGCAAAGAACAGCCATCCCTTTGAGAAGGGTGCTCAGTGCAATGAGCATGGTCTGGACACTCAAGATAAACTCACTCAGAACCCTGCAGTTAGTGGAAAAAATCCATCATTGCAGGCCAATACTGGCAGATCTCTGCTAGGCTGGGCTCTGGCACTAGCAATACTTTAATGTTTCACACTTAACTTTTAAAAACAGCTCTTCATATGGGAATTTTGCAATCTTTAAGTGACCTTAAAACACTCATTTATGACAAGTTTCTAATGTGTAGTTTCACTGTTGCTAGACAAAGCTACACTTCAGGTTTATTGATACCGTGTGAGAAGTGTACTGGGCATAAGGGATTTGCCTGTTCTGAGACCTTCACCCCCACTATCATACCTGTTTTGGGAACTGGATTGCTGCTAGCAAATATGGGTAAAAATCATTTATTGTACAGTGAGATTTCTCAAGGGAATGATATGCCTGGCTGCTTTACACAGGGTCTGAAAAGGCATTTTGAAATTACACAGCAATAAAATACAAAAATCACCACATTTAGATTGCACCTTGAGTCTACACACAGGGCCAGGGCTAAGGGCATGTCTACCAGGAGGTCCCGGAGGCACTGGGATGGCCAAAGCTACTTGTTCTTAGCAGTAGCTTCTAAGAGTCCACAGTGGGATAATTGACTCTGTCTCCTCCTCATGAGGTTTTTGACATGATAGAATGATATAGACATCTTTCCCAGATTTCTCAGTAAATGACATCTTGCTTAAACTATCAGCATGCACTCTTCAGAGGTCTACCTGTGAAGGAGGGAGATTTTAATGAGGAGGCAGCATCAAGTCAGGCCACTTTCTCCTGGGGTTTTGTATAATTGCTGCCAGCCTCAGCCAGAGATGTGTGTAATGAACCTGGAGGTGAAGAGCCACATGGCCTGATCCTCTCCTGCAGCTTCCCAGCTAACCAGAGCAGAGAGGCATAGATGCACCTCATTGGAGGGGACATGGAGGAAAGTCACACTCCACCACCCACAACCTGCTGGAAGACCCACTGCAGAATGCGCAGGCTGCAGCCACTCCTGCTCCCAAGGCCAGTGATGCTGCCATTCCCCGTTCCAAGGCCGGTGAACTGTTTACACAGCATTTTCCAACCTGGAGATCAGGCCCTCGGGAGACCAGGCAAATGTGCAAAGGTACCAGACAGTAGCACAGAAGATGCAGAGGGCAAGGAGAAATCTCTCATGCAGTTCCCTGCTTTGCAGAGCAGGGGCAGGGCTGGGGGCGAAGCAGTGGGTGGGAAGTGCTTGGCCATTGCATGCTTCACCCTTCTTGTCCCCTTGTCCCACGCTCTTGCTTTTCTCTACTTTTCAGTACGCTTCCAAATATCTGTTTTGTGGATAACAGCAGATGCACAGTTATATTTATCTGCAGAGGTGATTACTTTAAAATCCCAAACTGAGCATTGAAAACTTAAAAAGCTTTAATTTACCCATTTGTATAGATAGCCATTTTCAAAGAAATGTTCTCCTTTAAAGATATGGTTTCTTTGCGACAATAATGCTGTCATGTAGGAGGGCACGTTTACAACTCAGACACAAGTTGAAGCATTTCTTGTACTGCTCAAACCAAAACACAATCATGGTTTTTAGAAAGGAAGAAGCCACTTTCTCCTCTAATCCATTATTCTGTCACATAATTTCATCTGTTTTTTTAGTATCCCGAAACACTCAAAGTATCTGCTTAGGAAGACACATATTAAAAAAAACCAGCTCATCAGGTCACATGGGAGATGGGGCTTTCAGATGACAGGTTTAGCCTCTACCTGTAACTAATCAGCTGTCTCCCAGCTGATGAGATAAGGCTAACAAGCAGCTTACTTAATGGAGGGAGGCTGCTCTAGCTGAAGAGACTGGGTCATGTTAAGGATAAGGCTCTGTTATGCAAAACTGGGTGATTGGCTCGTTGTCTAGGTGATGGTAGAGATTGGGAAGGAGTCCGGTGGTAAGATCTGGCTTACCTATTTTATCTGGCTTTATGTTATGCTCGTGATTGATTTAGTCCCTTTGGGAAGAGTCTCGGAAAGCACGGCCTGTGCTCAGTTCAGCTAGCTGGTCTGCCAGCCTGCTCAAGGGAAACAGAGGGCTGAGGAGATACTTGCTGAGTGGAAAATGCGCAGCCAATGCAAAGGTTACTGCAGTAATCTTTGTTGACCTATGTGAAAGACTTGGTTGTTGTATGTGTCCATTGGCTTTTAAGAGCAAATATGTGATTTCATAGGGTATTTTATCTGTATTTCTGTCCTATGTTGCAAGTGTAAATGCTAATGGGGAATGTGGAGAGTTTACCACCATGCAATGCAGAGCTCTGTATAGGATGGGCAATGCCTAAAACTAGACAGTGTGTTAACCTCTTCTGTGGGTGTTCTAATTCAGTAGTGAAAGCATCTGTACCATCAGGGACTTCAAATCCTGCTAGAGCTTCCCTTAAAGCCTTGCAGTACCAGGTGCTGTGCACAAATTGGTTTGGTAGCTCCCTCCAACCAAGTTCTTGCCATCTGTCATTGCACTGCTCAAATGGGTCTCTTAATCTGGCAGTATGAATGCTCAAATCTATAGAGAGGCTTATGCAGACACACTCGCCTCTTTGTAGTCCAGGCAAAGATCCAAAAAAATAGAGATCTGGGTACCAGGGTGTAAATCAGGCAGAACTTAAAAGGCACAAAACCGCTTTGGCATCTTTTACTTTTATTTGCCATCAAAATTCTGCTGTGGTGTGTATTGGTTTAGTACTGTGGTTCTCTTTCAGTTAAAGGCTAAAAAATGCCTAGAGGCCAGCTCCCTTCCCTGTCAATGAGTGCCTGCACTACACTAGATGGCACTGCTTAATACTCACGTTTTTCTCTGGTCTCTGCTATGCTGGTTCCCCGGATCTGGAGCATCCTGTAGCTGCAACTTCTTCAGACTTCACCGGTGCTCTGTGGTCGCTGCAATGGGATCAGCTGCACAGAGGCATTGGGAGCAGTCATGTAACAAGGCAGTAGTAATGGTCATTAGAAACACATTCTAAATTCATCTCCTTAGCCTGATAAATGGGTAAAGCAGAGTTTTTTAGATTGCACACAAATTAAGACTAAGTCGTGATGTTATCTTTGGGTCTTGCTAACATCCCTCATCTCCTTTCCTCTCGTGACTGGAATAAAAAGCAGTGGTAGGATTGCTGCAGACATCAGGCATCTTACAAAGCCGGAAATCTGAGCAATAATACAACTTATATACTGATCACTAAATATGGGAAGAGGACAAGCTATGGAGTAAGAAGTCTCTGCTCTCATCAATAGTCCATAGGTTTGGAAATAAACAGCTGTGTTTCTGCTTTCAGAATAGCGTTCAGCTAATTCAGAAGCTTTATTCTTACAAGGAGAGATTGATCAAAATTCAGGAGTGCTATTGAACAACCCTATGTTGTGCTCTTCACTCACTAATAAATTGCTGAATGTATCTAAAATGTGAAAGCATAAAGTCCCACTAGCATTTTATGTACTTTTTGAAAAAGTCAAACAAGTGTTTGCTTACAAAAGTCAAATATCAAATGTCATGAGTAGTGTATGGCTTTTGTATAATTTAAAAATGTGCTGTACCAGCAATGACTAGTTGAAGAACTGATCTTGTCCAAGAATAAGCAGAGAGCTAGGTGCTTTAAACCTGTGTTATATCCTTTGAAATCAGCTGGGCCTAGAATATTAAAAATTGACTGAAGTTGTGTTAGAATATAACAGTTACTTTTGAAGTTGGGTAAAGTTCTTTAAAAGGGCAAATGGGATAGGTCTCTCAGGGAAAGATGGGAAAAGCAGAGGATTTTTTTGTAGATTGGCCACCCTGATGCCAATTCCTAGAAAGAACACATATAAAATGACTAGCAAAGAAATAAGTAACAGCCTATGCATGTGCCAGTCCACCTTTCTTTCTCTGGCACTGAAATCTGGGGTGAAGCATCAGAGACATCTTGCCGTTTTAATGCTGTTTTGTTTAGTTTCCTACTTAGACAGTAAAAGTGGAAGTTAAACGTGAAGGTGACTCCAGGTGGGAGGGTCTGAAAATGCTCACAAGGGTTATTTAGAACTTAAACATCTGGAAAAATGGATTAAAAATACTGGTTGAGATTCAATAAAGATAAATAAGATGCAATGCATTTGTTAGTTGATTATTCCTCCCCAACCAAGGATGAAAAATAATTGGTTAGGTAGCATTTTCTCAGGAGAGGGTCTTGGGAGTATACTAATCATAAATCATAGCTGTGCTGTTGCCAGTACTCCCCCTGAATCTCATAAGAGTGGGAGATACAGACAGAAATATAGATTGCAAAACACATGGAAAGATCCTTTTTCCACCCATCATTGATCAAGCCTCAGCTGGAGCACTGTGACTGATTTTGGATATTATACTTTAAGAGCAATGTGGCACACTTGGAGAGCATCCAGAGGAAAATAACATGTTCCCCTTAGTAAAGAACATAACCTACAAATAAAAGATTTCTAAAAAAACTTGCCTAGATCAGGAAAGAAAATTCCTTTTCTCCCACTCACAGATTTATCACAATTTTTAAGAATATAGAGACTGTTTCAGAGAGGAAGAGGCTCTCTCCAAATATAGCGGATAAGAGCAATGGCTTAAATTCATGGAAGAAATACTGGGGTTTGACATGAGAAAAATCTTGCAGGTGTACTTATTCCTGCCTTGAAACACTGAGAGGGACTAAAGTAGTCCCTTTCTGCCCTGCTTTTCTGTTACAATATTTCATAGTAATTAATGCTAACAATTTTGTTTAAAGGATACAGCTGTACCACTCTAGACCCTGGATTTGGTAAGCTGACAAGGCAGATGCTGTATTTTTAGACCCTAACCTTGAATTTTATTGGTGTCCAAACAGTGTTCTCTTTTATTTTCCTCTCTAAAGCCATGCTGAATTGCTCATTTGAAATAAAAAACATGGATGCTTTCAAGATTTCCTGACTGAAATGTTATATATACTTCTTTTTTTGCAGTCATAACCCAGATTACAAAATATGAGGAAAGTAAGGAAACAATACTTCAAATAAGATGATTTTCATGTTGGATTTTTTCCCAGTGATTCAGTAAGTAGTAGGTGTAGACTAAGCCTTTTAGCACGGCTACAAACTGAGCCCTATACCAGGTTTATGACCAAAAGCTATGTTAAGCGTTCTGGAATTCTCCAGGCTTGAGAATTGGAGTCCCCTCTTGGGCAATCACCTTAGGTGCAGGAGAAATTGCTGAGGAGGGAAAGGAAGGTTGGAAACCATGTGGCTTACCTCAAGAAAAATGAAAAGTAGACAAAAAATGTCATGTTTCTTAATCATAACATGGCAAAGAAGATAAAACAAGGAGATACATTGGGTTAAGTCAGGAAAAGTTTTCATCCTTTTATTTTCAGCAAACAAAAAGACTTTCTTGTAACACAGTGTGATTCTTTTGCGATTAAGGTGTTGATTTTCTTGAAACATTAGGTCTCAGTGATGCAATTAAACTAAAGAAAAATTGGGTATTTACATATCCATGTGTCTGAGGGGTTTGCAAACTAGAGCTTTAGTAAGAGATATCAGTGACTGCGTTAGGAGTCTTGTGTTAGGAAATAGATTCATTCTGTTTGCAAAGGTTACTTCTGTCACACTTTTAAGTGTTATGGAATTTATGCACAGTGTCAAATACAGCATTGGAAAGAGTATTTTTCTTATTTTTCTGTAGGGCACATGACAGAAGCCTGCTAAACTTTAACTTGAAGTTCAGGTACAAATTAATTTTAACTCTACAAGAAGTTTTATAGGTAGATTTTAAAAAGTATGCTTCAACTAGAATTAAGCACCATTTTACACAATAAACAGACTTATAAATGAGTCCTATTTGAAGATGGTAGGAATGTACACATGAAGTGAAAACTTTCAAAGGAAATCATGTTTCCCTAAAAAGGTAATGATAAAAAGAAAGTATTTTCCCCTTCATGTCACAGTCCTTCATTTCTGTACAAAAAGATGATTGCAGTATGTCTAACAAGGAGGATGGAGTGGGTACTTCATGGGTGTTTTAGATTGGTCCTTGCTTTCCTCTGCTTACCTTGCCCCTTGCTCCTTGGTTGCCTTTACAAGAGTGCCTCAACTTGTTCATCACATCAGGGAAGGGTTGGGCTAGCTAGTAGGGCAGCTGATGCTGGCCACAGCAATTGCCAAAGAGCCCTTGAGCCCATAACCTCCCTGTTCCCCTCAATCCTGTTAATGTTTACCTACTTAAATACATCTTCAAAATCTCCCTCTAAATGACTTACAGGTGTAAATCCCATTGGAAATCAATAGTTTGTTTTGTTTTTTTTTTTTTTTTTGCTAAGTGATCAATGTACTTTAAAATCTCACTCATAGCTTTAGCATATATACAAAAAGATAATGCTCACTCGAGTTTCTTATGGCCTATATTTGCTGTCACAAGACTTCTATTTCTACAGAGCTACTGCCATCTAAACTCACCAAGGTAATTGTGATGAAGAATGAATGCTGTTTTGATTGAAAGTCTGTGGAAACAAACGTAGATTTTGCATTTTTTTCTTGATATTAATATGCTTCTAAGAAAGGGACCGGTTAAAGGACTCACCTCCTGCTTATCCAGCAAAATGCTCCTTCCTGGTTGCATGGAAGCTGCTATGCCTCAACAAAGAGCAGTCAGAATTAAAGCCCTAAATGCTGACATGCTGCAATTAGGCAATGCTTTTTCTTCCTTGCACCTCGAATTGGTTTTGTTACAGAATCATAAAACCATGCAGGTAGGAAAAGACCTTGAAGGTCATTGAGTCCAACTGTTGCAGATGTGCACAGCAATCGTATGCATGTGTGCATATAACTCAAGCTGGATGTTGGAAATCCGTGATTCAAAAATCTGAGCTCTCCTCTGAATTGGCATAAATGACGTGAAACACTTTTCCTGAAACCTACTTTAATGATGAATATATTGCTTATTTTCAGTGCAAAGGTACGTGTGTTTTACTTAGAACAATGCCCGAAGTTAACTAATTATTTCACTTTGCAGCTAGTAAATGATCCTGTCTCAGTAATGAGGTCTTCTTAACCCTGCATGTTTCACATAGGCAGCAAGGACCACAAGGTCATGCAGAAAAAAGTTTTAAAGGTTTTGTGTCTACTTAAAAGGATAATTTTGAAAAAGGTGCTCGTATCAGGCAAAATTTTGTGGACTATTTCCTACTGAAGCTTTTAATTATTTTAGCTTTCTGTGGGTTCTGTGATTTACTTGGATTTTTTTTTTTATACTGAAAAGTAGTGTTTTCTGACTTTTTTGGTCATAGGACTGTCAGTAAACACCTATGTGAAATCAGCAGGGTTTTGATTTTACACCCAAGGTCAGTGAACAAAACAGGTTTGCTTTAAAGGAAAAAGCCATAAGGTGCAAAGCTAGCTACCTCTATAGGTGGGGATGCTCCACAGCAGTGGGACAACACTGGCCTTGTCCTGCAGACTCGACTTACTAAGTACATGACTCTACATGTTTTCTGAAAATTAAAAAGGAAAGAAAAGTAAAGGCAGAATTTCACAACTGTCCCCTAAATGAGATGACTTTCAATGTGAAAAGGGACTTGTATCTTGTTTTTTAAAAAAGTAAAACCTCAGTCACTATCTGAATATTGTTTGAATATGCTGGTGAGAGAGCTTGGTAAGAGGGTAGTGGTCTTGGCTAGATACATTCACAAACCCAAAAGCATGCAGTAAATGAAAACTAGGTATCACAAATGCTTTTCAGGCCCTCTCTGCCCACGGCTGTACATTCCCTAAAATCCTTCCTCCAAATGTATATACAAAAAGTTGGCACGAACATGCATAACACGTCTGAGTGCAGATGGTTCTTGTGGTCTTAATGGTGCTTTTTTTCCCCCCAGTTTTCTCTCTTTCTTTCCACATGCATGTGGATGTGGAGTAGAGGGAGGTGGAACACATAATGAGAGTCTCATGATTGTCAACTGTGGAAATAGCATTTTCCTTAATATTTTCTTCTTTTCAGAAGCCCTTATTTGGTATTCTAAGTGTCCCAGGAGCTTGCACAGGATAGAAAAGAAGCCATATAGAAAAGCTGGGCTGGGCCAGACTAGATAAGCTTGAGAAGCAGACTCTGCCATGTGAGAGCCACCACCAAGCCCAGCAGTGAGGTGGCCTGAGGCGGCCTGCTCATCCCCAAGCCCTCTTTGCACAGCTGGCAATGCGCTCCAAGCTGGCTCCTGTACTAGGTATTTTCTTCCCGAAGGAAAGAACAGCCTCTGTTTGAAAGAGAAAGCTTCCAAGCTCAGCAATACCCCTGTCAGTGCTGATTGTGCAACAAAACTGATGCAATTCCAGCGAACAAGTGAGAAATAAATTCATTGTTCTGCAATTCACTGAGCCCGCATCCTGGCGAGTTTGTCACTGCTCTTTGGTGGGTGGTGGCTTGGGTTTTGTGAGCAATGTCTCTGGCTGCACACACTGCAAGCAGTCTCCTCTGAAGTGAGGAAAGCATGCATTTGTCATGGGCAAACCACAAATTAATTTAATAAAAAGCCTATTAATATGGTTTCAGCTTCTAAAACACTCGCATGCATGTTGCATACACCTACAGTAGCTCCAGGAAACCAGTAGAAGAGGGCCATTTGCTGAAAACCATATTTGATGAGCAGAAGCTAATAAAGTACCACCTGGCCACAGAGGTTCACCTCATGCTGCCTGTCTGCTTTCACTCTCATCATGAACTGCAGCGAGTTTATCCAAATGTGGTGATTTTGTAAGGGGAAGGGGAGCAACAGTCAAGGCTGCTTATGGATCAGACCTTCCACAGTCACAGTTTATGTTCACATAGCAAAAGGCACTGAATTATTCAAACCTTCCCAGAGCTGAACTCACTGGGATCCTACCGGGTATTTAGGGGTACTGAAGTGGTTCCTGTTTTGTGAAATGGAGGGGCAGGATGCTGCCTGTAGACTATAACATGTTTTGCAAACATCCCTGTTAGATTCCCAAATTCTGGACCTTGATTTGAATAGCAGCCTGAGAGGTTATTTTACAGGCAGGGAAATGAGTGTTATTGAAGTACTGAAGTGTTAATAGAAGTAACCTCTCCAGTCCTTCTACTAATCCATCAGAGCTAGAGCAAAGATCCAGAGCATTCCAATTCTCAATTTGCCTTTCAGCTACAATAGTCATATCTGTTCTGTACATCTTTACATTTCTGGGGTCCCCTTGAGAAACTTGTACCAAGAACTACCTATGACTAGAAAAATAAAGATGAAGCAAAACACTGGAAATGTGAGTCTTGGAGGTTTAAAATGTGCTTAATTTAGATTTTTATGAATGTCATGAAATAGGTCCAAAAATTCCTAACAATTTTTTAGTCTTTCCTAATGCAACAAGACAAAATTAGGGACCTAACCATTAAATCCAACTTCCATGCCTAATGGCCCACAAGTATTTAAGGCCTTACCAGAAACCTCGTGCCTGTTGAACTGGCCTCAGCCACAAGTTTCTCAGCAGCTGTCCTTTGCCTCATACTCAGTCCAAGACTCTCATTGTGCTGCACAGAAGCCTCATGCACACACAAAACATGAGCAGTTCACTCAGCAAGTTGCAAACACCTCAGCTCTCTGCTGAGATAAATCTGGGCCATTGAGAAACACTCCCCAAGGCACCCAAACTGATGCAATAGTTATCTGCAGTAAAATTATAAGGGCTATGTTTTATGAAGCAAATGAAATCAAGCTAATTAAAAAACAAGGAGGGCCCAACCTGAGATTTTCCTCCGCACCAGGTTTTCAAACTGCTGCTAAGTACCATGCAGTGCCTGTCTGCTAGACATAGCTTTTTTTCTGGTGTCCACAGGTTAACATGTCAGGGGAAACTCCTCCTCACAACGCTACTACCAGCCCAATCCAACACTGATATCCAGAGGCTCAAGCTTCAAGGTGGTGATTAAAGAAACTTTTAAACACACGTGACTATTAATATGTCCACAATTTTAAACCACACATATAAAGTCAATGAGAAATTTTATGCATCTTTTCCATTTCCTGAGTTAGTTTAAAAACAATGTGCACAGGAAAAAGCAAGGGAAAAAAAAGTGTTCTGGAGGGCATCTGATGAACTTGTGCTCGTGAAGCCCAGGAAAATCACCTGGCTCACTAGCAAAGTCACAGACTGCGTGCATGTAATTCTGGTTAAAAAAAAAATATAGACAATATCGCAATCTGCAGCCTGTTCAAGGATGACTCCAGAACAAGCTTCTATTCATATAATAGACCAGTAACACTCTTTTTAGCGTATCTCTTAAGATAGAAGCCTTTTTACAAGAACTCAAAAGCAATAGCATTTTCTACAAGAATATCCTATTACGCCACAGTTTCTGTGTGCTTGATTGGAGCGTAGGCGGGAACTCCTACCTGCAATAAACCAAAAGCAATAAATGTCCACCCATGAACTGCAGTCATGATTTCATCTCTCCCTGCAGAATATTCCCTCTCAATACCACGTCATCAGAGTAAAATGGAAAATACCTTCATAGCTCTTAGCTGTTGAGTTAGCTAGGACTCAAATGAGACCAGCACTTGAGACCAGAGTAAGCAGCCAAGAATACTTCAGTGGCAAGTCTGGCACATCAAGTCTCTGTTGTGGCAATTCCCTGATGACAGATCTCATAGTCACTGTTCTCTGAGAAACAATGGTCTCAGACAGCAGTTGTAATAGGTAACTAGTGATACACAAACTTTTTTTAGAAGGACTTTGTAAAACAACTGTGTTCCCTAGGAGTAGAGCGGTGAAAGAATAAGTTTCAGTGGTGGGTTACCCCATTTCTGTGATTATTCTTATGGATAAAAATCATTGCCTGACATACAGACAGACTGGGGTACCTCTTCTCCCCATGAGTGGTAACCTGCTGATTTTCAGCTTAAAACTTCAAGAAGCAAATATTCCAGTCTTTCTTCTGCTCCACCACAGATGGAGATACACACAGATTTATATTAATGCAAATATGAATTTTTAAAATCTTTTGGCCTTTTATCCAAGGCAGAAGTACCCTTTTATCCTTTTGATACTTCAGCCATTTGTCCAGGGATCTCAAACTACACTAGACCTAAACATCAAGACTTGAAAATTGTGACATTATCCACTATTTTAGAAATGGAAAAGCGGAAAAAGCATAGAAGAAAAAAAGCATTAAAAAAAAAAATTCCTCTCGTTGCTAAGATAGTAGGACATTACAAAAGAGACCTCAAACTATGAGACTCACTTCCACTTTAAGCAGCACTTTATTTGTAGCATAAAGTTTAGCACCAGAAACGTGGTTGTGTAGGCTGACTACTGGTAGGACAGAGGGCTTCTGTCCAGTGAGGCTGTACTGCACAAAGTTACTGATGCTTAACTGAACCTTATCTTCTAGGCAAGACTGAAGACACACAGAGATAAAGAATCAACTATGCCACTCAGCTCTTTCTTCCAACAATATTCTGCAAGATTAAAAGCATGCCTGATTTTGGCTTTACTTGTCTTTGGCTTCCCATGTTCTGCCAGCCTCATTCCTTCTCCTGCCTTCTCAGCTAGGTTAAATCCTTTCAGATTTGTATTCCTTCTCTGTGAAGGTACTTTTCAGTGATAACAAATTACTTCTCAGTCTTCTCTTTGCTAAGCTAAGCAGATGGAGTTCTCAAAATCTGTCACTGCCAGGTATTTCCTTCAGCTTTCAAAGCATTTGTCCAGGCTCCATCTTGGTCCTTTTCACTACTGGACTTCTCCTGTTTGTTTCCTTCGTTTTCACTTTTAAAGCACCAGCAGGAGAATGACCTGTACTATTGCAGTAATGGTGGTCCCAATGCCCCATTTAATGGTAAAATCCCTTCTCCTTCTAAGCTAGCAGGTCATACGCAGTGCCCATCACCAAGGCAGGGTGCTGGGAGCTCCTGTTATCTTGTCTGTTTCTTAGAACCCTCACATCTTCTTGCATGCTGCTGTTTCCTAAGATGTGACTGTCCATCCTGTAGGTATGAACCCTATTCCTTTGCTCTGACTATGAAACTTTTATTTGGCTGCATTTAAATGTGTGCATTACAAACATGCATTGAAAATCAAGGAAATCTCTATAATACTTCTACTCTGTGAAGGAAATTTAAAGCCTAATTTTAAGAGCTATAATTATTCTCCAATCTCTTGACTTTATTAGCTCTAAATATCAAATAAACTTTAAAATCCCTCATTTTTTGCTTTCAGGACATTGGATTTCTATTTTTCAGCTCAAAGATTAAAACTGTGGTTTGCTAACTTTGCAAGCAAGTTACAGAATTAAGTGTTCAGGCATCAAGCAAAAAGAGAAAAATATGCCAGAAGAGAATTAACAACATTAATAAGTGAACAACAGATGATAGAATAATTTACTGTTTCAGTACAAAAGGGCCTCTATTAGAACTAAACCCCTTTGAGGAGGGAATAGAAAAAAGGCTACATGCTGTAATCAGGAAAGCAACCAGCAGCATAATCATTGCTAGAATCTGATCTTAATAACCTACTCTTGCTTGGAAATCTTGTCCATGTACAGAAAAGACATGACTGCAAATTAGTAGAACAATTACAGTCAAAGGCTGTTTATACTTCACGACAAAACTCAGTGAAAATCTTTGCCTTCAGAGACCATATGTGTGTCGAATTCCAGGTAAAATTCCCAATGCAATTGATCAAAAGACCCTTGTCTTCAGTGACTGTGATTCTGATCAGTATCTGATAAAGCTGAGATTCCAGTTAGATAAATGGTTTCCCTGGTAAAAGCCAGAAATTAAAGGAGAGCACTGCTTCCTAAGAAGATGAACAACAACACTGGGGCAAAGCACAAGAGATCCCAGTACTTCATGGAAAGGTAAACAGTCCACATGCTTGCACGGAGCTGACTTGAAGTCACTGCAGTCCCATACTCAGGCTTATCTCAGGGGTCTCATCTAAACAGTTTGTGTAAGGAAAAGCAGCCTGCCACACATAAAGACTTCCAGTGACACAGCAAGTGGAAAGAAAGGGGGAAAAAAGAAGACCCAGATCCTGCAAACCTGTGCACTCATCCATAGTTATGAATACATAAGCTGCCCCACTGGCTTCGTAAGGTTGGCAGTCCCTTATGTTTACTGCCAAGGCTTGAGCCTGGGGGTAAATCCCCTGGGGGCAAAGGGATCCATTTGGATTTTGCCCACAAAATGTCTTAGCACACGGCTGGAGAGACTTGTAGGACACTAAAAGAAATCAATTAATAATCATTCCGTTCTGTGGAATAAACCTACAAGTTAAACACTGTCCCTGAAACAAGCTGCACTGTAGTCTCCTCGGTCTGTGTTCAGTGCAGAGGAGAGGAAACGCCAGCCTACACAGGAAATGCTATCCTATACAGACTTCTTGGACAAAGGCTTGGAGCTCACTTGAGCAGTCATTTTTGTCCCAGGTTAGAAAGGAACTCCTGACTGACTTCTTCCTGTGTGCAGAGAAGGGATAGTGTAGGACACAGAGTGCCCAGCCCCAGCTTGCTATACTGGATGTCAAGATTGAAGTAGCTGCACTAACCTTGGACCATCTAAATGCAAATTTCTCACTCTGAAAAAAATATCCTCCAAGCCAATTGATAAAACTGGAGCAGTGAAAGCAGCTTTAGCCTATAGGGAATCCAATCCCAGTTAAAAACAGGCTCAAGTAAAGTGGCTGCTGAGCCCATCACATTGCATATCGGTAAAAGTAACCTAAGTTTTTTATCCTATCCAATAGTCTTCATTTTATGTCTCTGCTAATTCCTTGGCCTGCAAATTCCCAGAACCAGAAATGTCCTAACAGGCTCTTCTGCCCATCATGAAATGCACTTATTACCTCTACATGGAAAAGTAATTTGGTCTTCTGATTTTCAGCAGTGATTTCTGTGTGAAGTATGATGACTCTTATCAGAAACTGGCGGGGGTTCATATATGCTAAAAGTTAATCAGTGATTCCTTTCTTCAAGGCAGGACATATCATTCTTCTAGTTGGATTGATTTTCTTTCCTAAACCAATGCAAGAAAATAGCTTAGTATCCTTTGAAGCGTAATTGTACTAATGAGAAATACTGTCAGCCTGATTTTATGTTTGAGACATAGTCCCACACAGTGGACTGTGAATAGAAATACTGTGGGTTGGGGCTCTGTACAGACCCTCCAGTCTGGCATTCTGTGTTACAATAATGCAACGGAACAGTGAAGTGTGTTCAGCTTATCCTACGGGGAGTTTTCAGTCCTGGACAATCTCCAGGATTGAAATGGTCTCTCTCTACAGGAGACCCTGGCTGTGCCCATGCTAATCTGCACCTACTGCCTGATGTGAGGCACTGCTGTGGAAATACAGGTATTCCCAGTGTGAACCGTGGTTGGTGTGACTGGCGTCATTTTAGGGGTACGGCCAGGTGACAGCAGCTGGACAAAGGTCTACTAAAAGGCAGAAGGTGGAGAATTGAGGAAGGTTCTGAGGGTTCAGAAAGCCCTGGTGCCTCCAACAGAGCTTTTTCTTGACCATCTCAGAGTATCTGTGTAGGAAGTTAAACCATTTCAGCTGATTTTGATATTCAAAGCTGAGCTCTATTTTCAGGTCGAGTTCACCTTCCCCATACAACATTCCACTGGAACCTTCCTTGGGTTTCCGCTGGTGAACTATGGCTCCAGAGATTAGTTACCTGTCCATAAAATCAGTTGCCCAAAGGCTCTGATCTAAAGCCTGTTTTTCAGGTGGAACCAAGAGCAACCAGTGGAAGCATTTCAACTGGAACAGAAAGCAGAAGTCTCTTTTGCTAGAAGATGTTGCAAAGGAGCAGAATTGCTGGCATCCTTACAATTCCCACATCACATAGACAGGAAAAGCGCTATCAATGCAGGCCTTCTTCTGGATCAGCTTCAGGCTCTTTCCCACCCTTCCACCTGCACCGCTAACAGCAGCAGTGATTGATCCAGCCAAGCCAGGGCCGATGCTTCCCAAAGGCGCAGGTTTAAAGCAGGGCAGTGTTACACGCGGGCAGGAAAAGCCCCGTCAGCGGCACTCGTTAATGAGGCACTCCCAGCAGCCTGCGAGCAGGATGTGCTGTAATTACAAGAGGGCAGCGGAGCGGTGCGGCTGCGGCTGCCCCCAACAGCTCTGCTCCCCTGGAAGAGCAGAGCTGTCAGCTCAGGAATGAGAGCAGCAGAGCTGGAGGCAGCTTTCCTGGCAGCTGGCCTGCCTTCACAACGCTCTCACCCAGACCGTGCTGGTGCACAGGAGCTTTCTGAACAACATGAGAAAGCCCAGGGCAAGAGGCAAACAAATTTCTCTTCTCTTTGGGAGAAAACAGGACACTCTGGTAATTTAATTTGCCAGGCTCTGCTGTACCATGATGGTGCAGCCGAGAGGATGCAGACACATATTCTAGGGCAGCCTACTTTCACACTGAAGCACTGGGAGGTTTCTTATACAAACAATGGCTTTAACAAGTGTATCTTAGTGTTGCCTAATCCAAAAGGTAGTAATTACGAAGCACAGCTTACAAGTTTTGGGTTTTGTTATTCTTAATACTAAAAAAACTGATTCAATTTTTGAAACAAAGAGAAATATCACTTCTCTCCAGATCTGAAATAACAGAAATCTTAACTCAGAAATAATGGAGAACAATGCACAGCTGAAGCAAACAGAAGGACCAAGAACTCTCCCTTGTTTTAAAGATTTTCAGTTCAGACCACTTACGAGTGGGTCTTACTGATCTCAGTGGAAGTTATTTGCCCATAAAAAGGAGAGCTCTATAGACCTTAATTTTCACATGATTATACTCTTTAAATGCAATTCCTCAGCTTCCCAAGGAACAGAGGCAGATAGGGTCCAGGGTATGCCTTTGCACTCCTGGGTATTTTATTTGGTATACACGGCCATAGAGCTGCAGGTAGTTCATTTTGGATCATGCCTACAATCACCTGGGAAATCTCCTTTTATTGTTGTATGCTCAGATATCATCATGATCCAAGTCCCTGGGCTGATCAGTGTGAATAGCTAGGGAATACGTGTATAACCTCTCCTGATTATCATGCAGCTGTACTGTGCAGTAGCTTTCCTCCATTTATTTTCTCATTACCTGTTTAATGTTCCTCTGTCTCTCTCCTTTTGAAAGGAAAATCTTCTTGACCTCAATCAATGTTTCTCCAAACCCCTTCCTCCCCCGCCCCTACCAAGTCCGCACTTCTCCATCAGCCTTTAATGCTCATTCACCAGGGCGGATTGTCCTTGATCACCTGCTGTCACTCTCCCACCCCATCTTCCTATGTCAGAACATTTTCTGTGCCAACATACCAAGCTAATCTTCAGTACTGGCATCTTACATTCAGGCTAGCAGTGTTAAGCAAGGACAAGTGTTTGCTTTCAGAAGGCAGCCAGAGATGCCAGGATGGTTACTGCCTTCCCTGATTTAATGCCACAAAGTTTTACACTTGGTCTTGCTTTTTGACTTTTGATTTTCTGTGGTAAAAATGAACGTGTGACAAGGGGGGTGGAGGGTCATTACCAGGATGTGTCTGACTCGTTGGGTTTTTTTTTCCCCTGAATTAGTTTTTGCTACTTGGGATCTCTGCTTCCCACATAGAGTCATACAAACCATAATGCAGTCGTCACAGGCAGCAGCAGATCCAGTCAGTGGATCTGCACTTTCTCAGACCAGTCAAAGGCAAAAAGAATTCTCCATTAATACAGAGAAAAGCTGTTTGCGTGTGTCTTGCACCACCCCCACAGCAGCAAACGCCAAACTTTGAAAACCAGCTTTGCACTGCAACATGGAGGCTGTGTTGTTGGTGGAGAGAATAGCTTTCCTTCTGCCACAGAGGCTTTTGGCAGCTCGAGGGGGCTGTGTGGGTTTTGGATAAACAGTCTTTATAATCCTGAAGGGTATTTTGTGTGCAATGGTGCAGAGCTTGAAAAAAACAATGTATTTGATGCTTGTTCTGTGGCACATGCCTGGAGGGCACTTCCATAAGCACAGGTATTGCCTTGGACACTTCAAAAAGCAGCTAAGAAGTTATTCAAAAGGTATTAGAATATCAGTCAAAAAGGGCACATGGACACCCGGGCTCACCTTTTAACATTTCACAGTTTCAGATACCCACAGCTTGGAGAGGTACAAAACTTGCCACCATAAACACACTTCAACTTGGTGCTAATGAAGACTTCTTCACTGACTTGGCCAGCATAAGAGGGAAAAGGAATGGCATTTCTGGAAGCTGGAGGTGTACGTAGCTGTAGAGAGCACACAGATGTGCAGAGTGTACGTTGTCCTCTGTGCTACTCTACAACAGAGCTTTTGCTCTTGCAGAGAAGTATCTGTCCATGTAGTTTCTGACAAGGAAGATGAAAGAATTCAAGCCTGTATGTGCCTGGGGCTACCCATAGCTAAAGTGTACTTTGGCCACAGTGACGTTAGACTTGAAAATGCGAATATAGAACTTTTCCTCCTTGATCTCAATATATATCCTCATTTTTCCATTTGCATTTCCCCATCCCTTTTGAACATTCATTCACTGGGACAGAAGACCCAGATTCAAACAAGAAGGTTCTGTGTTGACTGGCAGCTCCTGCTTCAGCTTTATAACCTCATTTTTCAGCCGAGACCAAACTGAGTTTCATGCTTTACAATACCCCAAACTTCTCAGCATTTCCGAATATCTGTATCATATTAGAAAAGCAAACATCAGCTTGTATTACCCACTAATTACCCCAGCCCAAAGCTCCTAGCTACCCAGAGCTGAGTTCTCTCTTCCAAGGAACTTGCCATTAACCTCTTAAGTCTCTTTTTAAAGCCCACCAGGCCCCCTGCTGCTGGGCTGGTTTACTCAGCCCACAGTCAAGGACAGCCAGGAAGGTTAATGGTATTTCTCACTTCCTTCAGCTCCCTTGCTGGCACAGTGGGATCCCCACAGCCTCTCACACCACTCATTCTTGTGCCAAAACTGCTCTTTAGCTTAACTTAAATGGCCCATTTCCCTTCCTGCTACTAACTCTTCTGAATTACTTATGAAGAGCAATAATATAAGCTCTACAGTCTTCTGCTGAGCTAATTACTCTTGAGCATATTCCCTCATAGGAGAGCGACTGCCCCCAGCCATCACCTTTGACTGTGCTCCAGGCTGGCCATGTCTTTCCTGGCTGAGAGTGACTGGTATAAGGCAGAAGGGATGAGATCTCTCCAGAGATTTCTGTGATAGCATTAATAAGCCTTGCTCTCTGTAGGAAGTACCCTGCTTAATAGATTCAGTGGTCACCTTTTTTATCTTCACAGCCAACAGATCTCAGTGCCTCATTGTCACCTTGTGACTAATAAAACCAAGACTTACTCCACCTCTGTCATTCACAGCTGATGAACTCAAAGACATTTCCATGATTAATCCCGAAACACGGAGACTGTCCCTTTGCTGTTAGATGTATTTCTATTTCTACCCCACTGGTCCTCATGCTCATGCATTATGCCTTCACGTAACACCCTAGCCCTCGCTCTGTTGGCAGGGCCTCCCAGTCTGATGTCAACACTGGGCTGCTCTGCCTCCTGCCTTGCACTTCTACCAGGGCACTGCAGCATTAAGTCTGATCCCAGAATGACTCCATCATTAATTTCCTTCCTTGCTGATAGTTTTTCCTCACAGAGCACACATAGCCACTCCCTCTCTGGAGCCGGAAGAACAGCTGGCCCAACAAGTACGAACCTCAGCATCAATACACAACAGCATGAACACAGCATCTTCTGTAGGAGGTGAAAGAATTTGGCAAAGGCCAGACCAGGTGCCCAGATCTCCCCAGCTGGACTCAAGCCAGGCTCTCCACTTGCCCTGTCTGGTGCTGTCAAATGCTGGCTGTGCCCACCATGGCCAGACCCTGTGGGTCTGCACCCCGCTGCTGAAGCACAGCTCATGCTGTGGTTATTCTCATCCTCCAGCTTGTCCACCCCTGCAATGGAACCACCAGCCCTTGTTGTGCCCTGGCTGCTCTGCCATGAGCTGGGTGTGTGTCTCTTCAGCTTTGGAATACACATGGCACCAGGAGAGCCTGAGACCAGCTCAGTGCCAGCTTCTGCTTCACCTGCCTTTCTTCTTATTGACAGAAGAGGAAGGTATGTCAGCCCCAGTAAATTACTCCCTTGGTTTAAAAGAGTGATTTTCAGTGATATGAAGAATATTTTTTAAGCAGCCAAGTGAGACATCTGTAGGGACATCCACATTTCTAAAGTATCAATTAAATTAGATTTTGGGGGAGAGGATAAGTTACTTGTCAGATAGGCTTTACACTGACTATATAACTTAAAAATTTGTGGGTGTTGAACATTCCCTCTAATTTTTCTGCAGCTTGCTTGCTTTAGTTCACCCTTAGTGGAAGTACCATGCATTGTTAAGCATCACAATAATTCGTGATAACTGAGCGCAAGTCTTACCCCCTCATTGTCCACAAAGCTGAAAAAAATATTTCTATGCTTTTTTGCATTTTGCTTTTTCTAAACACTGGTGTCTTTCCTTGCTGTATTTGAACTGCCTGGCAGTTCATTTGGCCATTGGTGTGCATGTGTGTGTGTGTGTGTGTGTGTCCCTGTCCAGTGTGTGTTACTTCAAAGTCGACATGATGACAAAAGCCACTTAAGGATGGCAGCTAATAAGACATCTCCTTTCCCCTGGCTTGCAAGGCAGCGGTCAGATGTGGGCTGGTAATAGGGTGCATTACCTTTAGACTCCGGGTCACTGCTTCACCTCTGATCCTTGTCATAAGTGACCACAACTTGTTATCTGCCTGCACATCACTAACCTAGGAAAATGCATTGATGCTCTTTCTTTCAGTCCTGTTGACAGCTATCTACACCACAATTAGCCAAAGTAGCAAAGACAGACTGGAGTGCGTGGCTTTCTCAGCCTGTAGTGAGGGTCCAGCAGGTCAGTGACGAGGCAGCTCTGGGCAGGCTCGCTGGCTGCAAATCTCCAGCACCATATTTTGGTGCCCAGGCGTGAACCATATTTTGATGTAAATTAAAATAGCAGTAAAACAAAGCAAACTTGCACAGGGTGTAGCTTTTTTGTTGCTTCCTGGAGCACTGCTAATAGAAATCAGGGCCCATTTAAAAGACCGTATTTTAAGAAAGGGTGGAATAAAGAAAGGGAACTGTAGGACAAAACACAGTAATTTTCAGGGGCCTTGGAGTCACAGCATAAAGTGATGGTTCATTGTTTGTCTGCAATGTGTGCAACCCTGGGCTTTTTGCTGATTTTGGCTGGTTTGTGCTGTATCCGCACATGTATCATGCCAAAAATGCCAGCCAGCTGTGCTACATTTGCAATGTAAAACACTGTACATTTCATTTTTACTTTCTCTGTGCATCTTAAGATAAGGCATAGGTAAGATTTAAGCCAGGAGGAGTTTTATTATTAGCATTGCACAATTTCACTGATTAACAGCAATAAAACCAATAAAACAACTAATAATAAATAGCTATCAGGTGATCAGCATGAGCCATTTTCACAACATATAATTATCAGTATCTTTTTCAATTTCAGTTTATCACAATTACCATATTATGCATATAGATCACTGGATTTGTTTGAAGTCTTTATGGATGTCAAAATGTAACCAGAGTTTAATCCCAGTAAAAGGGCATATTGAAGACCTCCATTTGTGCTGATTGAATCATACATTAACCCAACAGAACAGAAGGTCTGACATCACTACCAGGTAGTTAATGATTATGCTTTCTATTGTCTCCTAATATTATCTTGAAAATAGCCATGTCAGGAGGCCTAGAAATCTCTCAGAGCACCTTATGCCTTTTTATTTTCAAGTGTTCTATTGTAGTATATGATCAGAGAGAGAGAGAAATATGAATTAATTAAATGATCTACTAGATGTAAAAAAAAATAGGGCCAAAATCTGCATTTTTTTAGTCAGTTCTCAGTCAGGCAAATCTCCAAATACTGCCAGGCTGAGGCCTTGCTGGAGAAATCATTTCAGAGCAAAGCAGTAGCAAGCAGACCAAAATACGCCACCAATAGTAGAAAGATATTTATTTCAGGAGGGTATCCCATGGGCTTTTGTGGGAAGAGCACAGGAAGAGCCACTCAGGCTTTCCTCTGGACCTCTGCCCTGGCACGGTCACAGCAGATGCTTGGGGAGGGATACCAGCAAAGGGCAAGCAAGAGTCTTTCTGCTCCTTTAGTGATGGGCAAACAGAGGCCTCCAGAAAATAGGTATCTGAACTCCACCAACCTACGGGTGAATGTTGTTCAGTCTTACTGGTGCAGAAAGATTTTATGGCCTTGAAGTTCAGAGCTTCAGAATCAATCCATCTTCTTAAAGCAGGGTAGATTTTTAGCTGATAGCACCAATATATATTTGAGTTTGTGAGACTCTTTAGAGGGGTTAGGTGCTGGGTGCCCTGGCTGCAGCAAGGCTCTGCTGGGATGTGGGAAAATGGCAGAAGGATGCCCAGGGTGTGGAATAAAGACAGTAGAGAGGCTGGAGGGGCACAGGGCCTGGAGCAGCTGTACTGTGATGCAGCAGAGCCAGGCAGGCACAGGCATGGGTGAGCAAGGAGAAGGCAGGGCCGTTCAGGGAAGAGAAGATGCCAGCACATCACAATGGCATGTCTTTGGCTCGGCCACTTCTACAGAATCTAAGCTGTTATTTAATTGAGGTGCTTAAAAAATGGATTTAGTTTGATAAAGTGATGATTAATCTTCATTATACTCTTCTGTGATCATCACAGCAAAAAGCTGCACTTGCATGTCTGCTTGTCATCTCTTCTGAAAATCTTACTGGTAAAGAAAGACTTGATTGATCATTAGATTTTTGTCATCAAATCCCATTTTTGTTTACATGCAGAAAAAAGGAAGGCCTCACTTTTGAGGGAAAAGGGAAATAAAAGGAAGCACAATAGCTGGGCAGTTATCTCTGACATTCATGTAATGCAGTGTATGTCCTTATGTGACATTTATGTGAGAGAAAAAGAAAAGCATCGATTGAAAAAGGTTACAGGAGTTCTTCAGGCATGAAGTCATCTCCAGGCAGCACAGTCACTGCAGTTTATAAACAGGTTCTGCTCTCACCCACTGCATTCACAGACTTAGGGCACCATTTAACCCATTTGCTTGCTGACACTTCTTTGCTATCCAGCTTTGATTTTCCTTTCCAACAGTAGCATTAAACTAGTAAATGAAGCCAACTGCTGATTTTAGGAAAGATGTTTGCAGCCCCTACCCTTGCCATCCTGTCTTCCACAGAGGAAAAGGGCACTGCACTTAGGAGCTGGGCATTGGCATGGGGAATTTTGTCTCCAGTTTGCTGGGGAAGTGCAGCTGGCACTCAAGAAGGGTCTTCTTCTCTCATCCCTAGGCATGGTTTTCTGTGAAACTGGGAAGTCAGACAGATGGAGACAGGATGCAGATGCAGGCAGAAATGGCAGGGTGAGGACCACCACTTAAACTCTGTACCAGTTTTAAGTCTGTGAAGAAGAAAATCCAAAGCCTTCCCTTAAATAATCATTTCATGAACATCTATTTCAGTAGCAGTCACTTTGCTTTTTGTTTATCTCTGGTTTCTAAGCACTGGGATTGACTCATGGCATTTCTTGAGGTTCCTTTTACTTCTACAGGCATGGCACCTACAATATTATCTTCATTCAGCTCAGAGCATGTCACCCTGCAAAAAGCTGTGCAGACATCCTCACAGTCCCTACGTTTGGCAGATCTTGCACAGCCAAGGTTTCTGAAGATGCAAGTCCATGTACAGAGGCATAACCAAAGAGCTGCGAAAAAACTGGCAATATATTGATAGAAAACCAAGGCAGAGAGGTGGAGGACTTTCTGTTTGCACACCCTTGTGCGCTGTCTAACTTGTCTGAGGTGGCCTGGGGCATCAGGCAGTCCCACTTCATGGCTGGCTGTGGAAAACTGCTGGTTTTTAGAGAACACAGCACTCCTGAGTGAGGGTGGCCATGTAACAGTACTGGAGCTGCTCCTGCAGTTTCTCGGTGTTGGCATGGGTTTCCCAAGAGCACAAAAGGTAGGAGTGGAGCTGCCTCCTCTTGACTCCTAGTCATAGTCTGTGCTTGCAGATGAAATTGTCTCTGTCACAAGATATAAAAGATGGATGATAACACTAGCATCTTCCAGCTTATTTAGCTGATTATGAGTCTAAAATAAATGGTAACCATGTAAACACAGGCTTTTACATGGCACACAGGCAACACAGAGACAACTTACCCCCCTGGGCAGGTAACAATGAATGCATGAAATGTTGTGGGCTTATGAAGTTGTCTAAGTTCAAATGGTGCTTAGTGTCCCTCACAATGTTATTTTGCAGTGTGTGATGAAGCATTACTTGACCAGAGTTACCACAGGCCTGCCTGCACATGTGGGACTGCCAGCCATAACAGCTTCCCTTTCAGAGACATGTCTTCTGTGCAATTTTATTTCAGTTAGAATCTGGAAAAGAAGACTTTTTAACCCTCACATCCAAAAGGAAAATAAGATACAGCGCAATGTGTAGAGCTGTGTTCAGCTGGAGTCGTACAACATAGCATTTGCTACTGCAGAAAGCAGCACAGGTATTTACTGCTGTATTATTTGAACCCAGATGTCTTCATAATTTTATTGAAAAATCTTGTTTATTCCCTCTTACAGGGTGCTGGTTTTCCATGGTCTTACAAATGCATTCCTATTTCTCTTTTTTTCTTTCATTCCTGAATTGAATTGAGTACATCACCTTCCATTTGCTGAAACTAAAGATGTGTAACACTTCTCCTTCGCATGCCCTGGACACCCTACTCCTGTCTTCTCTAATTCCAAGAATTCTTTTTTTCCTTTCTCTCTCTCTCTCTCTTTTTTTTTTTTTAATGAAGGAAACACCCAAGTTCCAGGGAAAGTCTTTGTGAAACTCGTGATTATGAGTGAGGGTGGCAGGACTGTGTCTAATGACTCACAGGTGCAAAGCTGTACAGCCATGGAAAACTGCTTAAAAGCCGCCTGTGTGCCTGTGTGAGAAAGTCTGGAGCGGAACACTCCCCCGACCCCGCAGTTAAGAAGCTCACGGTGGAGCTTTGCGAGTCTGTCAAGAGGCGGAACAAAAGCGCGGGGGGATGCGCAGGGACCTGCTCCCTCTCCTGGTAACAAGGGCACAGCGTCGGCGCAGCGAGCCCCTGCCCTGCCCCTTCTCCTGCCCCTTCTCCTGCCCCTTCTCCTGCCCCTTCTCCTGCC
>VZRR01011911.1:963775-1003091 GCA_013398015.1 Oreocharis arfaki
AATTTTATTGAAAAATCTTGTTTATTCCCTCTTACAGGGTGCTGGTTTTCCATGGTCTTACAAATGCATTCCTATTTCTCTTTTTTTCTTTCATTCCTGAATTGAATTGAGTACATCACCTTCCATTTGCTGAAACTAAAGATGTGTAACACTTCTCCTTCGCATGCCCTGGACACCCTACTCCTGTCTTCTCTAATTCCAAGAATTCTTTTTTTCCTTTCTCTCTCTCTCTCTCTTTTTTTTTTTTTAATGAAGGAAACACCCAAGTTCCAGGGAAAGTCTTTGTGAAACTCGTGATTATGAGTGAGGGTGGCAGGACTGTGTCTAATGACTCACAGGTGCAAAGCTGTACAGCCATGGAAAACTGCTTAAAAGCCGCCTGTGTGCCTGTGTGAGAAAGTCTGGAGCGGAACACTCCCCCGACCCCGCAGTTAAGAAGCTCACGGTGGAGCTTTGCGAGTCTGTCAAGAGGCGGAACAAAAGCGCGGGGGGATGCGCAGGGACCTGCTCCCTCTCCTGGTAACAAGGGCACAGCGTCGGCGCAGCGAGCCCCTGCCCTGCCCCTTCTCCTGCCCCTGCCCGCCCAGCCCGCTGCCCGGGGACCCGCCTAGGAGGCGGCGTGGGGGAAGATGGAGGCGACACAAGCCTCAGAAAGAACGGAGGGGCTGCAGCGTGTCCGGGGAAGGGCAACGAAGCTGGTGGAGGATCTGGAGCACAATCCTGTGCCGAGTGGCTGAGGGAGCTGGGCACAGTTTAGCCTGGAGGAAAGGAGGTGCAGAGGGGACCTTATGACTGTCCACAACTACCTGAAAGGAGGCTGTAGCCAGGTGAGAGTTAGTCTCATCTGCCAAATAACAAGCAGTAGGACAAGTAGGGATAGGACAAGGTTAAATGACTTTAACTCACAGAGAGTAGGTTTTGATTGGATATTAGGAGGAAATTCTTTACTGTGAGGGTGGTGAGACACTGCAACAGGTTTCCCAGACAAGCTGTAGATACCCCATCCCTGGAAGTGTTCAAGGCCAGGTTGGATGGAGCTTTGAGCAACCTGGTCCAGTGGAAGGTGTCCCTGTCCATGGCAGGTGGGTTGGAACTAGATGATCTTTAAGGCTCCTTCCAACCCAAACCATTCTACGGTTCTACGAATTCCACACACATGTAATGATCACAGCACTACATTCAGTCATTTCTAGAACAGCTGCTGCTTTAGTATCTGAGTTTGAGGGGAGTGACTATCAACTAGACAAAGATTTATTACCACAAACATTCTACAATTCAGATAAATTCCAAAAATTGGAAAGACAAAAGTAACTGCAAGAAAAACAAGGAAATTTTCAGTCCTGTAGCTGTAACGATGCAATGCATAATGAGATCCAAGTTATGTAAAAGTGAAACCGTACACTAAAAATAATAAAAAGCAAACACCAAAAGGATCTGTTTGGGGGAAGATAGATGTGGCTCTACAGACCTTCTCGTAAAAGCCACAGCAGTCTTCAGGAGATTTTGTGGTGCCTCAGTGAACTACTGTACTCCTCAGGCATGCTCACACACTTGGGCACCTAATGGGCATCTCACATGTAATGCTGCCTGCTCCACACATGGGCAAAACATCTGTCTGAAGTCTGTGCACCTGGCCTCTTCACCAGCTGCCCAGGTCCTGGCCTGAGCCTCCCTGGAAAGACTTCTTGGGAAACAGGGGCATTGTACTTTTCATATAAAAATGGGTGTTGCTGATTTTCAGAAAAACCACTTAAACATGATTCTTATTCATGAATTTCAGTACAGCAGGCTGACTTCTCTCTTGGTTGTAATGTGTTAAAGATGATATGGCTGACTTGGTACCATAACAGTGTGTCAAAATACGTTATCACGGTAAGAAATAGAAAACAGTTTCTTGTTGAGACCTATGTTCAGCATTCTAACTGCATTTGGCAAAGCACTCAAATGTTTGTTTGAAATTATATTTATGTCCCACTGATTTCAGTGGGACTGAAATAAATCCCAAATGCTTCACTTAGCTGAGAATTCAGGCTTAGTTTCATAAGCATCCCCCATCACTTCTGAATTCAGTGGAAGCTCAGGGAATTTGTTGTCCAGTAGGAAAAAGAATATTTTATGAGGTAGGATCTTAAGGAAGAAATCATGTCTCCTTTCTGTCATGAGTGAAAGAGAGAAGCGCAAGGCCATATTATGTTTTGTTGAATAAAAGAGCAGCACACTGGGATGCAGGGGCATATTAGGAAAGCCTCCAAAGTTTTGTACATCACTAATACACGATGTTACCATGAGATGCAATTTCTGTAGGCTGGGAGCTGATCTGTTAAAAGAGGAAAATGAATAAATAGAGCAAAGAAAGCATGAGTGTTGGTTTGGTATGATGTATTTAGTAGTAGTAGTAGTTGCATGTTACAAAGTACATAAATTAAGAAATCATTCAGAAAATGAGATTAATGAGATACCTTTCTGAGAGCTAAGGGTCTGGAAGTTCAATGCTCCTAATTTGTTCCCTGGCCTAGCGAGTTGCAGGCAGCTGTATCGTGTGTGTTTTCCTTACAGGTAATCTTTTTTTTTTGGAAGAAGATAACCACCATTCTTATTCAGCCCTGGTCATTTCCTCCACAGATCCTGGTTCTGTTGGTGCACTTTGAACTAATGTCTGGAAGGAACTCAGCTGAAACCACGGTTTTTGTTATAGTGATGGCATCAGGCTGGACAGGAACCATGACACCAATGTTCGCCCTGCAGCCATCCTGAGGCACTTTCTTTCTATTTTGGACTGACCTGTTATGACTATGTCTATGCACATCCCAATTTAGAAAGGAGAGCTCAACGTGACAAGACACCAAGAAGATATTCTGAGTGCAATCCCACCAGGATTCTCTACTGCCTTGATTTGTATAATTTGTACTGTGGAGCTATGAGAAAGTGTGGACAAGAGCCTTAACTTACATGTGAAAGATAAATTATGAAACTGAGTAAATGTTTGATTTGAGGAATAGTAATTGTTCATCTCCACAGATCATTAGGTAAAGGTAACGATCAGAAAAGAAAACAGCAAGACTCTGTTCTGTATTTTTCTATTATTTTACCATTCTCATGCATGGCAGTTATATGCCAGTTTATAGACAGGATACTTTTTTGTTTCCATTCCTGTCTCTCTATAATATGAATTAAAATCTCTGCCTGGATTGATCATAACAGGTGATCCTCAGACCACAAAATGAGTCTGTGTCATGATAAAGGGCAGCGAGGTTCAAGTGGTTGTGAGTTTATGGGAAATGAGCTGTCACCTGTTCAGGTCCCCAGGACTGCAGACCTACGTAGTGTAAAACTGCCATCGAGACTAGTCTTTAATGGCCAGCCTGATTTTGGGAGCTGGATGAATTGGTGGTGGAGGTATAAACAAGGGAACGTTACGAGTTACGTTTCACGATGTGCTTTCACCTCAAACAATGGCAGAAAGCCTTGGGACTGGCTCTCCTTTCGTGCTTTGGGCAGGATGATCATCCCTGCAGCCACCCAGCAGTCAGCAGCCTAAACCCTGCCATGGGTCTGCTGAGCCAGAGAAGGAGGGTGACCCAAGGGGCCTTCGCCCCATGCATTAGCACCACCTGATACAGTATATCTCCTCTGGAGCAAGATGAGGAAGATGCCTCAGACCATGACCATCGCAGCTGTATGCAGCTGTATCCAGCTGTATCCATCCAATAAACGCCAGTGAAGAGCAGGGCCAGAGGGAAACACAAATCCTTCAACAACCTGAGCCGCGCATTCTCTGTGCACAGCCGCCGAGTTCTTCCTTCCCCAGTGCTACTGCTCACAAAAACAGCCATCCTGATTCAAAAAGCTGCTACGCCTGGCTATTGATAGGCTGTTCTGTGTGAGGTTCAACAGCGAGCTCTCCACACACATTAATATCTCATTGTGTCATGCAAGGCAGTGTCAGCATTGCCCGCTGCTTAAAGAACACAGCACACAAGGGAGGGCCACAGACCTGCGAATGGCAATTCACCTGCTCTGTTGCCTAAGAAGAGCAGATTTATGAAATCAGTAGGACCTGTCATGGTTATGTCCCCGTGTGCCGCCGTGTCTGCGGGATGCAGCCCGCACGCTTTGCAGGAGAGCAGCCACCGTGCTACACGTGGGTGAAAACTGCAGTCTCCCCAGAGAGGAACTGGATGAAGCTCAGATGTCTTTTTGTGAATGAAGCTTATGTCCTGGTGACCCACCTCAAGCAGAGGAGGAAGAGAGGGAATGTTACTAAATATGCATTCCAGAAGCAAACAGAGTGCAAGCTCATCGTTCTCTACAGAATGCACATGCGTGGAGTGGCCCGGAAAGCACCAGACGCTGCTTGTTAAAAATTGGCATCTCTTCAACACAGCTACCAGTGATTTTTCTGTAAAACACATTAAGATTCAGTATAAATGCCTTTATGGATTTCACACCACATTAAAAGGAGTGAGTGATTGACTACATTCCCAGTAGCTTATTTTTCATCCTTTGACAGCTGTTAACCAGACAGAAGCATTATTAGTTCAATTTCTCATGCTGTAAAAATATTTGGATATAGGAATTTGGCCAAATTTTTCCTTCTTGTTTCTGGTTTCCTATGAGAGTTGGCTGGATTGTTTTGACAAATCCAAGAGTGTAGCTAGCACAGCATCTCAGCGCAAATGCTGGTTTTAGAGCCAAGCCTCCAGGTTTGCTAAGCAGATTTGAAGCTCAAGGTAAAGAGACACAAGCTCTAAATACGGCACTCCTAAGCAAGCTTCAGGGTCATCAGGGCTTGAATATGTTTTTGTTCTTCACAAAAATAAGTGCTGCTTATGGGGTGTGGGGTGTCTGGTTCAAAAGAAGGATTTCCCTGACACAATCAACAGAGGGCATATGAAAAATTGATATTGAATGCTAATGCTGATTTGAATCTGGTTTTATCTTGTATAGACTACAGACAGAAGAATGTCCTTCCTGTCCATCTATCTCTTTAGTCTTTATTAAAACTTCTTTATTAAAACTACTTTATTAAAACTTATAAAACTTCTGTTTTATTTGTTTGTCTTCTGGAATTTGCCATCCCTCAAGGCAAACTCCTTTGCAATCAAGTGTTGAAGTTCTTACAGTGTAAAGTGTGGAAAGAAAAGAATTTCCCAAATGCCTCAATACCACTGGCAGAGTTTATAGCATCTGCTATGGCCCCCAGGGAATTTACACTACCCAGGCATTATTCATCATTTCAAGCAAAATGACTGTGCAAAGCAAGGTGATAGTTACACAGCATCAAAGTGAATGAACTGCTCTGCATTTAATTCAGAGGAGCCAACAGCAGAGCCTGTGTGTTTCTGAGATGTTCAGGTGTCACAGACAATCCCACTTCTCTCCCTCAAGCTCAGGGCTCCACCAATTCTGTGACAGGAAACCAAGGGACTTGGTAAATCACAGCCGTGTCTGAAAGAATTCCTTGTGTTCTGGGAAACAAACACTCGAACCCTTCTCAGTACAGTCATCTGATTATGAATTACACAAGTTCACAGAGCATACAGAGAGAAAGTTTTGGACCGACTATAGAAACAATTTTAACACCTACTTTCCTGGAACATGGTTATTTTCAAATCAAGTCTGAGTTTTGAAATGTAAATGTTACAGGTCAAAGCTAAATTACAAAGTAAGTTCTGTTTTTCAAATGTTTAATTTTTTTTTTTTTTAATAGGCATACTGGAGACAGGCATATTGCAGGAGTGTAAAGCATTTACTGGTGAGCAGCATAAAATAGCTACTGCAGCTGAAGTCTGCAATTTTAGAGTTCTTAAACAACACTAAGTACTTGTTTCTTGTTCCAACTAAATATTTATGATTTTATATGCTGATATATAATGTTCTAAGTAAGTTAGTGGCAGAGAAAATGTACATTTACCTTCCCCTCAGCTTTGAGGCAAGTTAAGTTACATGATTCAGGGTTTTGCTTTCCTCACCACGGGAGGAATAAGAGTGTCAGTAAAGAAATTCCTCCTTGTAGCTAAAAATCCTGGAGAAGCCTCATAAAATGAGCAAACAACAAGCAGCCAAGGAGAAAACAAAGCTGTCACGTCCACTTCAATCATAAAGAATATGTTCACCCTGCAGAGCATTCACATTTCCTTTTGCTAGGTCAGAAAAGGGGTTCTGTTTTTTCAGGATTTTCAGAAAAAGCAACATGTCATACTGTGAGGCTCCCTGCTTGTCCAAAGGCTTTCTGCCAGACTCCAGCATGCATGGGACAGAGCTATGTCAGGCAGGGCAGGGATGGTGTCCCTGAACAATCACCCAGCTCCGCAAATAACAAGCAGTGGGACAGGAGAAAGTGGCCTCAAGTTGTGCCAGAGAAGGTTTAGATTTAGATTGGATATTAGGAATAATTTCTTCACCAAAAGGGTTGTCAGGCCCTGGAGCAGGCTGCTCAGGAAAGCCCAGGAGCCGCCAGTCCCTGGAAATGTTCATAAAAAGTGTAGCTGTGTCACTGAGGGACATGGTTTTGTGGTGAGCATGGTGGTGCTGGGTTAATGGCTGGACTCGATGACCTTGGAGGTCTTTTCCAGCCTCCATGATTCTGTGACTCTGTGATCCTAAAGAGCGGGCCCAGAGCACAGAGCGAGGAAGCAGCATGAGCGCACCTAGCCCAGTCTGACTGCCTTGTGCGAAACCGAGCTGAATAAATCCCAGGACACGGCTGCATGACAAAATTGTTTAGCTACACGACAACCCTGGGGCTGGGACCTGACAGGGTACCTGTGTCCATCAGAGCACTATTCCTGTACAGCACTTGCTGGGAGCCAGCTGCAGTGCCCACCACCACGCATGGGTCTCCTCTCCTGCACAACTCACTTTCTTCTTTGCACCTGCCCCACCCAACAAGGGCACTATGGAGTCGTGAACAAGGTCACACAGCAAAGTGACTACTGCCGAACTCCATGTACGAGGCATTAGGCCCATTACTCACATGAATTAAGAGAGAAACCTACTTTTATTTCCTAGGCTTATTCATATAATTAATTAATATCTCAATCAGCCAAGAACAGGCAAAGACATAACAGTATTTCAGTGCATTCCTTTGGGAAACACTGCACAGAGACAGCACAATTAATTTAGACAAGATCCATTTAGATAGCAAGTTAATTTTAATGGCTAGAAGTAGACAGAAGAACCATTTTTCAGAAAACACCGAGAAAGTCAAATTTCCTTTTGCCTTACCTGTTGTCTGCCTCCATCGAACATGCTTTTGTTTGAAGGCAAAGACAAGCAGAACGCGCAGCGAAACTTCTGTTGAATTTTTGCAGATTTCTGGGGCGTTCAGGCCAGGTAATAGAGCAACTCGCTGCTGCTTTACTGGGTAGGCAAATTTGTCCCCCAGCTCATTACACATTGAAACTGTATCAAAGCTTGAAATTACACAACGTCTGGCTTAACTATATTAAAATCAGTTCTCTTAGGCCCTCCCAGTATTAGAAATACTTTGCTTGCCAGAGCTAAGTCAATTAATTAATTAGATTTTTTTTGCCTGTCTTGCTGTGATCTGACCAAACATGGGGGTGGGGGGGAAATAGCAAATAATCCTCATTCAATTTGTAAGCAAACTAGGTTACCATAAAGTTGTCCTTGTCACGGAGTGCCAAAGTGCAGTATGCAGTTCTCGCCTCCTTGTGGGTTGCCATCTGCCATTGCACCTCCCTCTCCTTCCTCTGGCTCCCTGTCGGGGTAAAGTTGATGTCAGAGGCTTTGGCAAGCAGTGGAAAAAAAAAATCCAACACTGTGAGTTCTCTACAGGTCAGTGCAGTCTGCTTCTAATATTGCTTCAGTCTGTGCCTTCAGGAAATGAAATTAAGCAGAGCTTGTGCTGCTCTCGGGCTCAGTCCCTAAATTGCTGTAAAACAAGTGCACTGGAGAGCCTCTGTTCAGCCCAGGAGATGGGATTGTTGCAGGGAAATGTTCTGCATTCTCGTGCCACACTGCAACACTCAGTGACTATGCCACACTGTAGTGAAGCTGGGCTTTTAAAGTTTGAACAACCCATCCTTAGGCATTTAAAAAGTGCTTCCAGTGTTTGCTTTCAACCGCATCTCTTAACAGCTCACGGGAGGTTCTTTCTTGCAATGTGAAGTTCTTCTGCCTGTGTTTGCACAGGTCATTCATTACACTCTGGCACAGATTAGGCTGCACTCAAGGAAAATTTCACTTGGAAATCATAAGGCAAAATGGGATCTGCTGATTGCCCTGCAACAACCAACAAATCAGATCTGGAGAAAATATCTGCTTTCTAACTCCACAGTTAGCTTGCAACCCAGGCTGCTTTTGCAGCATGAAATAAAAGTCCTGAGTGGTGCTGAACAAGACTAGACATTCTCTGAAAAACAAAGTATATTTCAATAACTGTTTTCTGCCATAGCTGACCCCAGCTACGGTGTTTATACGAAAGGAAAATTCACTGACCACAAATAAAAAAGATGCCTCTGTTTGCCCAGGAAATCTCTCCTGCAGCTATCTCAAACCCTCTTTTATATCCAAATGGGTATTTGCTTTCCTGGCTTTTTCAGGAAAAAGAAGCAGTACACAGTGTAAGCTTACTAGTTTATGAAGTATTGGTTATAATTTGATTTTATGCTTGTGCAAGACAGAGCTTGAACTTTTAGGGCAAGATTTGTTCTGTAAAGACCATGACATTCATGTCAAATACAAGGTCTGAATGATGGGCAAAAAGAACGTTCAGGAGAAGCCCTTTTATGTTTGTGGCTCCATCATTTCATTCTCACATCACAGTGCAACAGAGGGAAATGAAGTCCAATGAGTTTTTAGGTACCTCTTGTCATAACCTATATTTTATTCTATTTTAAGTTTCTAAAAATGTAATTTTAAATGAAATAGACACGTCTGGCTCTTTGGAGTTAAGCAGGCAATTAATAGAAATCAGTGCAATCTAAGCACCCTGACTCACGTTCCCAGAGGCAAAGAGCTGCTGTGGCTTAGGATGCTCTGTTTTGCAGATTAGTTCTCTCACAGCAGCATCAGCAATAAAATGCTTACACCTCAGCTACAGCGATGCCAGAGCAGACGTATCACTGAAAATTCATCTTTATCAGAGGTTTAAACCAGTATGCCTGCATCAGACTGGGAACAAATGTTTTCTTCTTCCAGCTCCTCTACAAAAATGTTATTTCTAGGCGGTGGGGGAAGGATGACATCTGGGGATAGCTGCACTGGATTCATCAGAGCTTCTCTCTAGGTGCTGTGCAGCCAGTGGGTGCAGGACTGGGTGTCAGCATTCATGGTAAGATGTTTCCTCAGGTCCCTGTTCAATATTTCTGTCAGAGCAGTGATTAACAAAGAAAGGAAAGGTTTTTCTCCAAAGTTCACTGAATGACTGTCAATTTTTCCACACAAAAGGCAGCACTTAACCCCATCATTGCACTGAAAGGGAATATTCTGGAACTAACCCTCCCACAAAAGTGGCTTATTTTATGTGAGATGTAAAAAGATTTCACACTAAGATAAATTAACAATTATTCACCATGATGCAGCAACCTTCTCCTTTCAGAGTCATTCATGCAGCTTTACCCTGGGCAATATATATAGATCTATCTGTCCTGTGGCTGTAAGTCTTCACACAAATCTGCCAGGCATTCAGCTCTAATACCCTTCACATGAGGCTACTGGTTCAGCTTGTATCTATTGCTTAATCAATGAGCAATAAAACTCCAGCCACTGCCAAACTGCTGCTTCAGCTAATAAAGGCTTGGTCTGCCTTGCCAGAGTATCCTAATTACTAATAATGAAATAATTTGAGTAGATCTGATATATTTGGAAGTTGTATTTTTTTTTTCTTTTACCAAAATGGAAACTTAGTAAGTCTTTGAGTTTTATTCTTCACTGAATTAATCTTTAATTGGACCTGTTTGCCTCAGCTGCTATTTGTAGCTGCAGCTCTCCCCCTACTCAGTGTAGGGGGAAATTTTTAACATCACCACCTACAGGGCTGCAACATTTTCTGCAGCAAACTGTAACATACCACCATCCATCCCTGGCTAGAGACAGATTTAATACCCATTCTTTTGCCCCAGCGGATTAGAAAAACTCACTGGTGGTGTTGCACCTTCTCTGGACTGATAAAGACAATAGCAGCAGGCTTGGTTTGCACCAGTAATAGACTGTAAAGGGACAGGCAGCAGCCTCATAAACACAATACCAGTAACAAATATCAATAATTTGTCATGTATTTTTGTTTCCTATGCCTCTGCTTTACAGAGGGCACTGAGATGAGCCTGTTCATACTACAGAAATCTCTAGTTGGGCTGTAAAATATCCTTGGACCTTGGCACACAATAATAAGATTAACAGAGACAGTTTAGGGAATCTGCTCTGAAATAGCACGATTCCTATCTCCTGAGGTGCTGAAGATTAAAATGGCTACTGGAGAGCCAGAAGCACTGGAGCTCTGTTGAGGTAGGTAAGCATAGCTGCCATGCAAGCAGTGGTTTCTAAATGGACTTGCAGAAAGGGCTCTGTGGAAAGAGCTGCAGTGACACAGAGGTGTGGGCTCTTACAGAAACACTGCTCACTGGCCGAGGGGAACAGATTGATCTCCCGATGAGCCAGCAGTGAAAGAGCTTATGTTGCTTTATGTTTCCATGGTTTGAAAATACGCAGGTAGCTGGAATGCCTTACAACAACAACAAAAAAAACAATTACCCAGAGCAACACCCTTAGTGGTGAGAGTGTAGGAAAGATGTTCCTCAGAATTTTCCTGTATCGGTGTGCGTCCTGCTATCTTTTGGGGGAAGAAAATCTCCCTGCAGTGTGTAAAACATGGTTTTCTTTTTTAAAGTCTGGCAAAATATTTTTAATTGGTGAATTAATTATATCCTTTGCAATGTGGTGTGTATATGTTGGGACACTTTTCGTGTAATTTCCAGTCATGGTCATTAGAAATACTTTATTCAGAAATGCCTGCAAACAGAGTTTGCAGATGTAGATGGGGTAAGTGAAGAAGTAGCTGCCACTCTCCAGTTTGGCAAGGCCTGGATCTCCATAGGAGGTTTGCAGAGAGTACCAGAGACAGAGTAGTTAGAAGCAGTGCATACATTGCATATATGCAGGCTAAGGCTGATCTCCGTCCATATTGTGATATTTTTCATAGAATCATAGAATATTTTGGGTTGGAAGGAACCTGTCTTCCATGTGCCTTAGTATAGCTTCTGGGAGAATCTGTTCTGTGATCTTCCCAGGTACAGAGGTGAGGATGACAGGTTGCTGATTACCAGGGTCCTCCTTTTTTCCCTTTTAAAAAATGGGTACAATGTTTCCCTTTTTCCAGTCACCTGGGACTTCACTTGAGTGCCATGACTTTTCAAACATCATGGAAGGTGGCTTGGCAAGTACATTAGCTAATTCCCTCAGAACTCTGGGATGCATCTCATCAAGTCCCATAGACCTATATATCTTGAAGTTCCTCAGGTGCTTCCAAACCTGATCTTCTCCTGCAGAAGGAGGATAAGAGGTGTGGGAAGAGAGGTTGCCAGTGAAGAAGGAAGCAAAAAAGTTGCCTTCTCCTTATTCACTGTTATCAGTTTGCCAGCACTGTTTATCAGTGTCTGTGTGTGTGTATGCCTTCCCTGACCTTCTTTTTCTGGCTGACACACCTGCAGAAGCTGTTCTTACTCTGTGCATCCCTTGCCAAGTTCAGCTCCAGCTGCACCTTGGCCTTCCTGACCCCATCCCTACACAACTGAGCAACATCCTTCTACTCTTTCCAGGATACCTGTGCCTGCCTCCACTATCTGTGCATTTCCTTCCTGCCCTTTAGCCTGACCAGCAAGTCCCAATGCAGCCGTGCTGGTCTCTTGCCTTCCTTCCCTGATTTCTTATACCTGAGGATTGCTAGCTCTTGTGCTCTAGGGGAAAGCAGTTTTAAGGAGCTGCCAGCTCTGATCTGCTCCCTTTTCTCTGAGGGCAGTTTCCCAGGGGAACCTATTGACTAGCTCCTTGAAGAGCTGGAATTTTGCTTTCCTGAAATTTAGGGTCCTGACTCTTTGCCTGACCCATATCCCTCAGGACTGCAAACTCCACCAGCATGTGATCACTGCAGCCCAGGCTGACTTCAATTTTGATGTCCCCAAGTGGTTCACTTGTGTTGGTGACCATCAGATCCAGTATCATATCCCCTCTGATAGGGCTGTCTATGACCTGGCTCATCCCTGGCAGGGATGTCATCCTCCCTGCATTCCAGGAGTCTGCTGGATTTCCTACAGCTCACTGTGCTTCTTTCCCAGATGTCGCAATTGTTGAAGTCCCCCAGCAGGACAAGAGCCCATGAGCATGATTCCTTATGCAGCTGGAGCAGGGAAGGCTTCGTCAATAGGCTCCCCTTGAACAGTAAGAAACCAAATACAATTTGCAGTGCAGCTCCACTGCCATAAAGTTCAAAGGTATTAATGGTTATATATCAAAGAGGAGCATTATGCATGGCTCAGGTAGCAGCCACACCTGGAATTACGGGCACTTCCAATCCACACAGCGTAAAAGTCAGTGCACTGATAAAAAGAACCAAAAAATATGGTCCAGGGCAACAAACAGCATTTTAGACCTCCGTGCTTGTTTTGGGTGGAATAGAGTTCATTTTCCTCCCAGTAACTGGTATGGGCTACACTTTGGATTTGTGCTGGAAATGGTGTTGATAACACAGGGATATTTTAGCTGTTGCTAAGCAGGGCTTGCACAGTGTCAAGACTTTTTCTGCTCCTCACACCACTCCACCAGTGAGCAGGCTGGGTGTGGACAAGCAGTTTGGAGGGGACACAGCCAGGACAGCTGACCCCAACTGACCAAAGGGATATCCCACACCATATGGCATCATGCTCAGCATATAGAGCTGATGGAAGAAGGAAGGTGGGGACACTTGGGGTTATGGCATTTGTCTTCCTGAGTCACTATTACATGTGATGGGAGCCCAGCTTCCCTGGGGATGGTTGAACACCTGCCTGCCCATGGGAAGTGGTGAATTAATTCCTTACTCTGTTTTGCTTGTGCACGTGGCTTTTGCTTTATCTATTCAATTGTCTTTATCTCAACCGATGACTTTTCTCACTTTTACCCTTCTGATTCTCCACTCCATGCTGCTGGTAGGGGACTGAGCAGCTCTGTGGGGCTGAGTTGCCAGCTGAAGTTATACCACAACCACCTGTAAAATAAATTTGTACTACATGGAGAACGTATAAGGCAAATTTTGTACTATCTGGCATAGTGAATACTCGAGAGAGAAACAAGCAGACTTTAAAAATACTATCAAACTGACAGCACAAATGAAAGAAGGGAATTATTTAGTCTCAGAAAACAGCAGGTCAAGAAGAAAGGCCCTCAAGCTAAGGAAAGTTTAGATTACGAAAAGCTCTTCATGGAGCAATTAGATGGTGATATGTATATACCTGAAAAGAACTGGTAAATCTGTGTTTTGATTGTTTAAAAGTTGCCATTAGAGTAAGTCTGTCAGAGCAAACCCCTATTGAAAATTGCCTGCGGTGGCACAGAATGAGACATGTTCTTGGTTCATGGAATTAATAAAATCAGCTAATTGGGAAATAGCTCTGGTGCCTGAGTCACCCTGTACCTGCTATTTTACATCTTTTGCAAAGTAGGCATAAAAATGTAGTCAGAATAAAATGTCATTATTCTGGCTGCAGTGAGCTTCACACTTTACTGTGTTGTCAGTTTCTGCATATGGCAGTATCAAATCCACTTCTCTTGCTGTAGGTATTTAAGTACAATTTAAAGAAAACAGAAAATGTCTTTGTCAGAAGGCCAGACTGTCCTTTAAATACACGGAAAAGGACTGAGTGATCTCAGTTCTGACACTGGTGTCTATCCTTCTACGCATATTATTCCCCTCCCCAGCGAAGGGAATAGGAATACTAGTTTCCCCTTCTATACTTTTTATGGATCATACGCCAAAAGTACTTGATGTGGTTTACTTTGGAGTTTTTTTCATTAATATCTGCAATGTAATCAGTGAAGGCAACAGTACTCTAGAAATAGGGATACAGTCTTATCTAAATAGCTTTATTTGACAATAGAATAAAGAGTTGGAATGGATTCACATTTGCTAATTTGTTTTCTCCACATGGACAGCTTTTCTTGCTGTAACAGCACTTCAAATATAATGCATTTAAATGGTTACTGCGTTACAGCTTTTTCTGCTTTTCAGAGAAAAAGTAGATGATGTTCTTTTCTAAAAAAGAAAAAAGGTTAAATGTGATTTTAAGAAGAAAAACACATTTCTTTTCATAGCAAAATAATTTTAAGGCAGGCCAACCTTGAGTTCAAACTAATTGGTAAGATTCCTTCAAATTTGTTATGGCTTGTCAATGTCAAAATCTGTTTCTTTACAGTATCATGACATTTTCCATCCCTTAAGTTCTCACAGGAACATACATAAATTTTGACGACAGAGCTTTCAGAAAGTCTGTAAAATACATGTCTAAAATGTGGCTATAGTCCTAAACTATTTTTCAGAACTAGAAAGTATACTACTGTGACATCAGGCCATTTAAAGTTAGCAGTGACAACTGCTCAAACCAGTTCCTTAAAAGGCTCAGAACTGGGAGTGATAAGGACTGATTAAATTAATTGGCACTGGAAAGCTCCCAAAGACTTTCACGTGTTTCTTTTGCAAAAGAGATAAAACTCACAACTATTCCAACTTCCCTGCATTCATGAAAGAGAAGTGTATCTAGAGTTCTTCCTGCTTTGGAAATGTTTTTGGAGAGCATGTTCTACAGATGCATAAAGTACCTGACGCTGTCCTTACTCCACGTTTATGCTGATGTGAATAAAATCTGGAGGGTCTCCTTGGAATAAAGCCCATCTAAGTGAAACCCAGAGTAAAGCCTTAAGAAAGTCTCTCCTCCCATTTAACTCATGAGGTCAATTTTCTAAAAATGTTTAGTTCACATTAGTCAGTGTATTGTTCTAATAAATAATTCCTTAATTGCACTCATTAAAAGTCCTAATGACTTTACAACATTATATGAAAGACTGAAAGTTAATACATATTTCAGACATATGGAGTTCAAAAATAGGAACATCCTAAGGAGACTGGGCATCTGTCGGATAAAGGAAGAACGATAAATGAGGGCATGTATCATTATCCACTTAAATGCCACAACCCCATCTGTAAACTAATGAGAATTCATTACAAAGATACCAGAGAAAAGCAGATTACCTTGGATTTATGGAAAGGTAAATCTGGTTTTGCTTATTGTCTGTTTGCTTGTTTTCAAGGTCCTTACAAATGAATAGCCGTCACCTTCTTTATTGTGCTTTTCTAGTTTTCTCCTCTCTGTGAAGTTGAAAAGATTAATATTAGAAACCTGATTCAGATCCAATCGAATCTATCGATCTGCTTTTTGAAACACCTGAGCTTAAGGCAGGGATGCTCCTTCATTTGCATTCTCACACAGCCTTAGCAAACATCAGCTGGTCATGGAGAAGATTTTCAAGTGACCACTGATTATATATTCCCTTTAACATGTATGATTTTTCTGGAAATTTTGCACTAACCTGAAAATTATGAAGAAGGGCTGGAAGAGACTGTGACAGGGGACACTTAAATTTGGGACAATGAGCCACAATACCCTGGAATCATGTAATCCTTAAGGCTGGAAAAGACCTTTAAAATCATTGAATCCAATCATCAACTCAGCACAGTCACGTTCACCACTAAATTCTATCTCTGAGTGCCACATCTACACATTTTTAACACCTCTAGGGATGGTGACTGCACCACTTCTCTGGGCAGCCTGTTACAATGCTCGATCACCCTTTCAATGAACAAAGTCTTCCTAACAGCCAATCTAATGTGGAGTTGTGGTTTCAGCTAGGTAGGTACCAATCAACTCAACTCACCTCACCTCCGACCCACTACATATGGTATCTAGGGAAAAGATGCAAACAAATGAGTTAGGAGTCCCGTGTGAGATGGAATGCAGTACCAGCACTTCTCAGAGCATCCAAGCTCTGCACCAGCATTTCTCAGACCAGGTTGAAAGAAAAACTAACTGGTTTTGCAGAGAAAATTCTAGCTCCCCATTTGATCAGACATTGGAAGGTACAAATAAATATGTAGTGTAAGGATACAGATGAACATGTGAGTGAAGACGGGAGGTGTAGGGAATGGCATTTCCATCTTCTTTCTGCCCCATCAGGACTTGTATCTTTACATTAATTATTATCATATTAATTCCTTTGGAGAGGGCTTGATGAACTCTATGGATTGTTTTGGTGTCTCAGGCCAGGAAGAGCAGTGTGATGTCCTCTGAGGCAGCTGAATGTGTTGGTATAGGAAACTGGAGGCCTACAGACAACTTTTGAAGTCAGAAAGCCTGACCACTGACCTCTATGCTGGTAAGGCATACACAGGCTCTGTGTTCATTCAGGAGCTCCTTGCTGGGTAGGAGCTCCTTACCACCGAGATGCCGTGAGGTGTGCATCAAGGTCTGTCAGAGTAAACCTCATTCCAGTAATCCCTGCTGATGCACAGTTAAGAACTTTAAAGTTCTGATGTAAATTGCATCAGTCTGGCGCTGCTATAAATTGTATCCAAGTTGGGCCAGATCAATAAGATCCAAAGTCTGCTTGTATTCTGCTCTTTCTTATACCAGGAAGCAGCTCTAATATTTGTTTTTAATCTTCTGCCTAAATAAAAGTATCATGGCACAAAGAAATAGCTCAATATATATTCAACATAAAGCATGGAAACCCTTGGCCATGGCATGTTTCCCCAGTCAGGTCTAAATCTGTACATGTTTCCTGCTTGGTTATGACTGTAGTCAATCCCCTCCCCTCCACCCCATACTGAGGTGTCCTGTTAAGAAAGAGGGCAGCTCAGCAGTTCAAGTCCTCACCAGTGAATAGAAATTTTGCTGCTCCCTGCCAAGGTTTGTTGTATGTGAGGAACATATTCTTTTGCCTGCAGTATTCTGGCAATGAGTACTTTTTGCAGATTGATTAAATGCTTCAGCTTTGCTCAGTCTATTAATCTCAGCAGCCATTTATTGCTTCATATACTACAGTGCATTGGGGATTATCTCTTAAGCACTGTGTGTAGAAGGCATGTAGCAGCAAGATACAAATCTTGTGTCTTGGAAACACTTCTCTGGAAATAAAGAAAATCAGCTGCCAGTAAAAACCAGGATGGTTTATATTGGCACTGGATGGCTCAAACTTCTGTTATCAATACTGCGAGCTCCAATGTCCTACATGACTTCAGTGATAGTAACTCAGAATCTGTAGGTTAGCATAATGTACTGCTGCTGCTACACCCTTTCTTCTCTGTTAATTCCCAATGACACCTGACCAAGAAAAAAGGGACTTGCAAGGTTGCAAACTTCCTAGAACAACATGAGCAATTGCTGTTGTGTGCTGGCTGGAACATTCAGCCTCTTAACCCAGTGAACTCTTATCGCTTCCTTCCAGTGTTGCAGGTTATTGTTATTCTGCATATTAAGAATATACTTAAAGGTAATGAGGGCATCCTAGTGAACTAAGCAAGCATATATCAACTATGTTAGCAGTGAGGCTACCATCAGGAATAAACCAAAGCTCTTACTTTATCCTGAGTCTTTAACTACCTTTTTCTAAGCAAAACTGATGCTTAGCTAACCTTAGTAGCAGTGGAGCTATGCCAGTGCTCAGCACAGCAGCAAAGGGATGGCCTCTTGGCTATTCAGCCACTGTCACTGCCTTTGAGACATCATGTGTCACTCTCTAAATCCTTTCCTTGGTTACTTGCTTAATATTGGATTATCTTTCATTTCAACAATGTAAAAACAAATGGGCACATGCATCAGAATGAATTCACTCTGCACTGAGTTTACAGTATAGTTAACCAGGTTGTGTTTACATTTCTAGTTATTTGAATGGGTTTGTATAGCACTTATTTCAGAGAGCTTGGTGCCCAATGAGCAGTGAGACACATGCACAGAGAGGAAGGACTGTGACCAGAGTGTTTTGATGTTCCTTGCTTTCTGGCTGCTCCGTTTATCCTGCTCTAACACATTGGCATTTAGATGGTCTGTCTATTTATGGCCACCTCTTCTCCCTTTGTGCATTCCTAAGTCCTTGGCTCACTGCCTTGCTAGCCCATAAGAATGTTTTTCCTACCCTATCTCTTCTCATGGACACATCTTCCAGACTTGAACCCCTTGACTTATTGGACACGATGGAGTAGAAAACAGAAAGTAGTTTTGAAGCTGAACATTGCATGAGAAGGATGATTTACAGGGTGATTCAGAGACCTTTGAAAACAACAGAGAAGACCAGAAATTCTCAGCACCTGGCCAGGCTACAGAGTTTCCTGACAATCTTCTCTGGCAGTGACATGGAGAGAGTTTAGGACATGAAGGAGACCGTGACGCCTTCCAAGAGCACAAAAAGGCATCCTCTGTCTTCCAGAACGGTGACATGCTTTCTGCTCACACCAACCTGGGCACTCAGCCCTGCATCTCTGCTGCCTGAGCATTCAGGTCACCAACAGCCCAGCCAAGAGTTTTGTTTCTCCCCTGCTCCTTGCCATCCTCATGTTACTGCTCCCCTCCAAGTCTTCAAAATGCTTCTTGACCACAGTCAAGCAAGTCCCCCACTTGCTCCTATTTCCCTGACCAAAAAAATCCCAAATGCATATCCCATCACGTGTGTATTTGCCACTCAGCTGGCTTCTCTTTTCCGACAGTGACCTCAGTTCCTCATGCCACTTATTCTGGTCCTCATATCAAACAGTTTTTTGGGTTTCTTAACTAAAATTTAGCAAAAACAACCCATGTATGATCATCTAATGTATGATTTGATGAGGAAGGTATTAACACCCAAAATTAGTGCTGGTTTTTTGCATCATCCTCATAATTCTGAGTAATGTTTTGGAGCAATTTTGTTGAAACAAGAATCAGTCTTCGATTTTAACATCATTCATTTTCTTTCTTTTCCGTCCATTAGTTCAGTGATGACAAGGGGGGAGGAGGGGGAAGCTAAATTTTTAGTATCTTTCTTCCTTGTCACAAATTTATTACTTTATTTGTTTCCAAATAGTTTTTTTTCTTCTATTTGACAACAGCCAAAAATAAATTTTGCTTCCTTTCCCCTTCCTACATGAGCAGGAGCCCTAAGTGTTTCGGCCTTCACCATTGCATTTTTAAGTTTTGTGCAGTGGTCGCATCTACGAGAGAAGCAAGCAATGCACTTGTGCAAGTGCAAAGCACAGACCTGCCATGATTATTCCTGAGTGCAGAGCAGCCAGAGAGGCGCACCAAAGAGCAAGTGCTGCTGTGAAGTTTCTCACAGCCAGGCAGGGTCACCCTTTCTCCGTTCCCATGCCAGTAACCCAGCATGAACCTCAGTATTTTGAGGGGTCAGAGAAGACTATCTGTGGTAAGGAACCTCAGAGAGAATCTGGACCAAGTCAAATCTCCGAAATTTCCCAAGATTTTGAACAGCACCACAGATCATTGATGGGGATGAAAGAAAAAAAAACCCAACCCAATAATAACAAAGAAAACAAACCTGAAACCCATAAACCAGCCTTTTTAGTTTTGCCAATTCAGCACCTGTAACATCCCTTTGAGACATCAGGCTTAACCATTTCACAGTTTTACATGAACTGAAAAGTAAAAGGTGAAACGGAGTTCAGGGATCTCCTGGGAGTCTAGAACTCTCTGATACATGGAATGTTTCTTAGACTAGAGAAAGTGAAGGACAAGTGGAAGTCAAAGGCGTAAGAGCAAAGAGGGAAATGTATAGAAGCGCTTAAAGAAAGAAAGAGAAAAAGAAATCTGACCTGGCAGCTGCCAGAAAACAACTGCAAAATAACAGAGCACATTCTGACCACAATAAGGAGGGCAATTAGCAGCTATGGAGAGAGTGTGACAGCACAGGGGCATTATCAATACGTCATTACTATTACTGTTAAAATAGTCACTCAAAGCTTTGCCACCTCTTTGCCTCAGTCTGACAGAGACCAAAGTGCTCCCAAAGGTGCTATGAATCCGATACAGACCTTCAGTACGTGGAGATCCCGATAAGAAAGACTGCTCACCAAGGCCCTAAGCCAAACCACCTTAACTTTCCTCTTTTCATAGTACAAAATAGTCTCAAAAATGTGTGTATGCCCCTTTGGTGATACTTATTTTTATGTACATCAGGGACAAAGGAATCTTATTTTATCTACTAAATGAAGCTACATCTTATTTACTGATTAAGCCTCTTCTACTTTTTTCTCATCAGCTGTTTCTAAAATTTACAACATAAGTAATGAAAATTAATAATTCTGAAAGGTGAAGCATTCACACCAAGTGTGCAGTTTGAAATAGAAGAGTAAAATCTTATTGAGGGAAAAAATCTGGACAATGCACAGGAAACCTTTCTGGGCCTGTTGGTGAAGGCTCTCACACAGATCATCCACTCTGTGTTACAGGTAAACAGCACTGAGGTGTCCTGAAAGCTCACACAAGCTGCAAAATGATCCCTCTGATCCATCACGCAGAGCCCCTTGCACCTGGTGGGCTAGTGTGCACTGTCCTATTTTAACACTCACATGGATAAGGAGAGAACACAAAACAAAAGCTTTGCAGCTTACAATTTCCAAACAGTACTTAAAAAACTAGTTCACTCTTCGTGACAGCTGTGCCAGGCATTTCAGATTGTGTGCTGCTGGCAACTGCTGTTCAGGAGAGCATCTCGTGGGCTGTTCAGCCTGTCCTGAAAGTCTTCAAACCTCTGCTGAGCAACCTTGAGTTGCAGGGCACTAGATTACAATTCCTAAGGAGAAAACCTACAGTCCTGCTGTAGATTCTTCAATAACGGTGACATAAGCTTGGGCTTTCTGTGTCCAAGGAAAGGTTTCCTTCATGTTGGCAAACTTTTGAGCACTGTGAGTTTCCCATGTCCTTACTTCTGGAAAAATAGCCTTTGACAGTCTGAAGTCATTCAGCCATCACTAGTCATCCCAATTCTGCTGCAAAATCCCCCCCTCTGCCTGTACAAGGTAAATCAGTAGGAACTAAGATGATGAATACATTTAACAGAAATAAAGCCAAAGTATGACACACTGGGGAAAGATTGAGGTGCTTATTATAAATGGAATTTTTGAGTTACCAGTTTATTAGGGCCTTTTTGAAAGTCAGTGAGACTGTAAAGAAGAGTGATTTACTTGATATAATATACTTTGATTGCCAAAGTTTTCAGCAAGCTTCTCAAAGAAGCAAAGTCTCCTGAGAAGAAAGGAGGTGCCCTAATGAACTGTCTTACACACACATCAGTTAAAAGGTGGGAATAAAAACCAGGGAGACATGGCCAGGTTTTGCAACACAGGTTGGTTACAGGATACTACTATGGAAATCTATGCTAGGGCTTGTGCTGTACCAGGTGTTTTAAAGTTACATAGCAAAAGGGTAGAGAGTGAGGTTGCAATGTCTGCAGAGCAATGTGTTCAGAGTAAAGCTGACTGTAAAGATGTGCAACAAGGATTCTTCTTGTATTTTAACTGGTGACAACATAGTGCACGAAACAGTGTGAATACATACAATGTGAAGCTGATACACTGCTACAATGTACCACTGATTATATGAACTATAGTTACAGAACATAGTGATGCAACATAAATTAGCTATTTCCACACAGGAAAGTGGGTTTGGAGCAATTTTTCATGTTTGAAAAGACTGAATTGCGCATTAAGCATTGTGAGATAGGGAGCAGAGGAAAATAACAGTAAAAAAGGTCATACAGTTGTAAAAATCTATCATGCATTCCCATTTTGACTATAGCACATAATTCTGATCACTCACTTTCACAAAGAGCACAGGAAGGAAGGAGAAAGCTGTCAGAACAATAAACGCATAGAGTGGCTCCCATATGATGGCAGACTAAATTCTGTGGGAACTTACAGCTTCCAAAAGGTTTGCGAAAGGTGAGCAGGGAACAGTCTTTCATTATTTTTCCCAATTCAATAGTCAAAGGGCTTCAGAGCTCTAATTTCTAATAAAGAAAATGAAAGGGGTTTTTTCCATTCAGAACTGAATGATGAACCTTAATGGCAAAGGATATTCTGCAGGTGAAAAAAAAATTAAACCGTTTTAAAAAGGAATTACAAAGTTAATGAAAAATAGACCTATTGATGTAATTAAAAAAGGTAGTCTGCATACAGTCTCCATTGGAGGAGAAATTCCTTATGAGGCCTCCTTCAGCATATGTGCCCTATTTCAATGTCTTAGGTACACAGTGCTGAGCTAGCCAGACCTTTGACATGAGGAATATACTACCACAGAAGTATTTCTATTCTTGCACTCCCTGGTCTTGGCAAGAGCCATACTTACTGTGAAGTTTTTCAGAGGCAAGTGACAGTTCCTACTTTTTGCTTCCTTACTCTGCTGCTGTGGAGTTTTCCCTAGTGCAGGTCTCTAGAAGGCTTGAGTCAAGACTTTGAGGTCCCTTCCAGACCTTTGATTTGGCAAGCTTCAGTGCGGATAAACTGGAAGAGGCTGCTGCTCAGGAACAGGGTACCTGGGAGAATTATGTACTATATCTATCCACATCTTTCCACTGTATTATCCACTGTATCTATCCAATCACCTTTTTGTCCTGAGCCACAAATCCACAGTCAGACAGCAATGAGCTCTTGTGGCAAAAGACAAATCGTGGTACTTTTACAGTTACGTTAGAGGATACAGAAAATGTAGATTTACAGTGACCAATAACAAAATATGCTTCTAATTCCAGTGATACAATCCTAAAATGCCCTGTGTCCCACATCAGTCCCAAGGAACATGAAGTTCTGCCTCACAGCACTGAGGGAGTACTTGCAAAGAAATCACCACAAAACAATGACTTACAGCAAGATAAAAGTCTAGTGCTTCTTTACTTATTCCAGAGCAGATAATGTGAAGCAGTTATGAGAAGCATCTCATTTCACCGGAAAGCCTCTCATGTGGACAAATCCTGCATATGAAATTAACCCGTGGAGTTTTTTTAATTCCAAAATTTTCCCTCATCAGGTAGCTTACAGCCATCTAATTGCTTTTATTATCATCATACAGACAATGTAATATTGTAGAGACAACTACATTAGAAAAAGACATCCCTTAGAAAAGATATCATCTATGTAGGTGTCAGGACTGCACAAAGCCAAGGTTTGTATTGTACTAAACTTGTATATTAGGAAGACATGGAGCAGAGGTTTTTATCCAGGACAGCAAATCTTTTCCAGTCTTAAAAGACAGATCATACTGCAGGAAAAAAAGGGTACAAAGGAGCCATCAAATTACTTTGGAGCTTCTAAATGTTCTTCTGTGTCAATGAAGTGAGTAATGGTCTTGTTATTTCTCCCTATATCTCAGTAGGTCTTGTGGTTGATAACTACATTTTGTTCTCCATTAAAATGGTAACCCTTTACTAAAATCTTTGCTGGGTTAAAGTGTCAGACAGTCAACCTTTGGTGGGATTATTCATTCCAGAGTATTCAAAAGCACATCCAGTATTGCCCAAAGAGGTTGTTTCGGGATAGAAAAGCAGGCCACATGGAGGAAGAATTTGTGGAATCAATCTCTCTGCTGACATTATCTGAGCAGCTCTGCTGTAAACTCAGAGTACATGGCTAAAGTTGCTTACCTCCATCCTGTTGTGCCCATGTCACTCAAGTGAATTACACATTCATGCCAATAATGCCAACTCAGCAAACCACCAGGTATTGCTGCCTGTTTCTCAAAGTATTGAAGTACTAAAACCCCCTTATTTACCCAAGGGCTCGGTCTTGCTGCCTTAAATCAAGGCAATATAATAGCTGCTGCTTTACTTTAAAGGAAACAGCTTAAAAGTGGTTAATCTGATGAATGTGGTACAAACTCTAATAAGTTTTTGCCAGATGTTTACTGCACTTACAGTTGTTTAAAGTAATATCTGATAGGAAGGCTCAGAACACTGAAGAACAGGAAAAAAATTGATTTAAGCACGTACTTTTACATGGTAGGTGAGCACATAGACACAACGTCACTGCCCTAGGCTGAGAACACTGGCAGTGGCACTCTTCTGGACCCAGCTTTGTCACCTGAAGATGTTGCTGTGGGTCCCTACATGTGACCACCCTCTGGCACAAGGGTCCCATCCAGCTCGTCACCAGGTGCAGTCAAATAAGTGAGCACTGCTCAATCTGTTTTGGTGTAAAATCTCCAAGGTTAGCACAGGCCAGTTTCAAACCAGCTGCATGCAGATGCCTTTGCCTGGGTGAGTCTGAGGAGCCCCTTTGCTAGCTTTGCTCCCCAGGGGGAACTTCCAACACAGAGGTAGTGGTGTCCTGGTGAAGAGAGTCATCTGCAAAGAGCGTGTGGCTCAGCTCTGCCTGCAAATCCTGCAGTCTCAGAAAGATGCAGCAGTAGCAGCACACTGCCTTCATCTAGGGGAGGAGGTGTGTAGGAGCAAGCAAGCAGTACCAAAATGATACAGTACATTAATGCATAAACGGGACAAATCCCTAAAAAGCTGTGCATGCATAAGAAGATTCTCACAGCTTTTGGTAAGGTCTGCCTTCCCAGCCAAGTCTGTCACTCTTGGACATTCATGATTTAAGTCAGCAGTGTTTATTTTATTATAAAAACTCTGGAGGTGGCAAGGAACACTAAATGCAATCTACCTATAGCCAAGAATTAACATTCATATTTAAGCAGGTCAGTCTTTAAATCAGTTTTGTTAGTCTATATGAGTTCTGATCCTCTAAAAAGTACCTTATCTTTGTCAGCCTGTCTCAAGACTTCGAGAGTTATAATTTTTTAGAGGGAGATCACAGAACAATGTGACTTAAACAACATTCTGAAATCTATGTTCCCATGGAGCTCAACTTATCCAAGTAAGCTGTGCTAAGGTTTTGTGATTCCAGTAAGAAGTGAACTAATACTAACTTAAGCATAACATTATTAAAGCCTGTTATTTCTTTGCTTTTCCTATTACCTAATTTGTAACTCACACTGGGTAGTAACCAAAGTTCCTGCTGGGAAATTTTTTGAGTGGGTTTTCTTTGCAGCCCATTTGCTTTCTTATAGTTGAACGAGTTGGGGCTAGATCTGCCAGACAACTTTAAATGGCTTTTTGTAAGCATGTTATCAGCCACCACCTCATGTTTAGAGATGTGATTGATTTGAAAAGGACTTTCATTTCAACAGAGATCTCAGTTTCTCATGGAGAAGTTTACTTGTTTTCTTGGGATGCAATTATCCCTATGGTTCTAGAAGTGGTAACACTGAAAAGGCTAAATGAAGCTGAAATAATTATAATAAAGATATAATAATATTACATATTTTATAATATATATCACGTAATATATAATATCATTTATGTCAACTGATCAAAATAAGTCTCAGCCTTATTTTATCACATCAGAGTATTGAAACTACTATACCCAAACTCTGTTGTGATTTCTGGCGGGTTGTGTCCTCATTTGTTAACGTTACTCAATCTGTTTGCCGTCTTGTAAGGGTCTGGTGCTGTGTTATTAATATTGGGCCACTACAGCACATGAGAAAAGAAAGCCGATCGGTATCAGGGAGGAAATTACATTTCTGCCCAGTTAGCTGGAGCACCCAACACGTGATTCACACTGATGACACTTCATACTGCTTCTCTAAGTTATTCCTCATCCAGTACCAGTGCTTAAGAGGACAGTAAATACCTGATCTGGCATGCAGTCTGTGCAAACAGAGTTATCCCTTTGAAACTTCTAGAACAAATCGGAAGCCGTCAGTGAGTTGTCCTACTTCAGCACCTTTCATCCGGCAGCCATGGCACTTCATCTCCCAGTTGCTAAGTACATAGGGCCTCGCATGATTTCTCTCGGAACCAAAACTTAAGACAATTAGTGCTCAAGTCTTTAAAATCCATCTGCTTTACGATTAAACTGATGAACTGTGAAGTCTTACCCTGTTGTGTATAATGTGCCTCCTTCAGAGCAGTTCAGCTGATGCACCACAGAGGCTGTCCAGCTCCAGCTTGTCCACACTTTCACTATGAAACACAACATGCATGTCTCCTCTGTGACTCACTGCCACGGGACCAGGGCTGCCACAGATCTGTGAATAATACAGGAGTTCACAAATGAGCAGGGCTTTGTAAGTAACATACTGCCACTGCTGGTGGTAACAACATTCTTCCAGGAGAGGCAAAACTATGTGTAACTCTCACACTTCTAATATCTCAAGCACTATGTCTCCATAAGACATGAAAATATCAGGGTTGTTTTATAACTTTCAGCAAACAGGCTTAAACAGTAGCTAAAAAACGTGGGACTCAACTTTCATATCATCACTGATGATATGACTTTCATATCATCACTTTCATATCATCTGACTGGGAATAACAGCAGAATTCTCATTGGTGTCATAGTGTCTCCTAGCTGACACACCACAGATCATGGCATCACTACGAAACTTGTTACCAGTCACGTCTGAACCCATGGCTTAGGGAATCAACATATCTGGAGGTAGGGAACACATAATTATATCAGTATCTGAAGATATCTTTCTCCTGTTGCATGGTATTAAGTGTCCATGGTGTCTTCTCCACACAAGAGACAACAGTCCCTGTAGTACACAGCCTCACCTATTTAATTTGTCCCAAAACTGTTCAGGAAAATGAATCCTGATCTAAGTAGAAGACTGTCAGCACAGTTTACTCACAGCTACACACTCCCTTACCACTAAATGGGGTTGTCTCTCTATCTCTCTCCACTTCTCCTCACTGTAAACAATGCACAGAATAATAATGGTTTAGTGTCCTGTGAACACTTGAGGGCTGAAATAAAACATATTCTTAATTGTTTCTGAAGTATGCACATAGTGGTGGACAGTTTTTCATCTTATATGTGTTTTTCCTTTCTATTATTGCTATTTCTCAAGTTTTTTGCTGATATTATTTTCTGATTGTACTTCGGGACCTGCTTTTAACACAATTACATGGCCAGAACAGGTGCTAGGACAAGTCCAAGGAAGATTTTCCTGTAAATAATCTCACTGATGCACAAACACCGAGATGATATCTGGGTAACAGATAGCACAAGGTAAGACTTTTAACTATCTAGAAACTACTGACACTGCACATAAAACTTTGGCATCTACACTTACGGTGCCAACTCCTCATCACCCAGGTACTCTGTGGTTAGGAAACTTCAGAAAACAGAAGAATCCAACCCCATCTTTGGCTGATAACAGTGGAGGTAATACTGCCACTTCCAAATCTAACTTTCACGATGGCAGGTTCAACTCAGATGTCCAGGCAACACCTCCTTCATTTCTCCTTTTTCCATAACAATGTACTAGCTCCCATAGCAAATGAAAGAAGCCAGCTCAGCTCTAGAACAAGGATAACCATCCTTGCATGACTCTCCAGGAGAGCTGATGAGCCTGGCAGCACCTGGTAGTTCGAGGCACGAACACTCGTGTGGCTGCAGAAGATACAGCAAGATTCTAGCCTCGTTTGTTTGCTTGGCCCCAGCACTGCATCAACATGGCTGTTGTCATTCCAGAGAGAAGCTAGCTTTGGATGCAATCTAGTCAGGTGTATATTTCTCCCTGCTTTTCCACTAATGAACTCTGCAAGAACTGCAAAGAAAGAATAGAGGGGTCTTGGAATCCCTAGAGTTATCTAGGACTTGGAAAACTGGGCAACCTAGCAAGGGAGAGTTGAGAGTTGGCAGTGGATGAAGAGCTTCAAGGTGACACATTTCAAGGGGAGTTCATTGGACAAAAGTCCAAAATTTCAGGTGTGAAATTTACACTGAAAAGAAAAATGTCATTTGAAAAGAAAAGAAAAAAAAAAGGGAATGGAAGTAAATATGTTGATCTGTAAAAAATACAAAAAAATTTTCAATCACAGATCTTCTCTCTGCCTGCCAGAAGATACAAAAAGGCTAAAGTGTTAGGCTATCGAGGAAGAAACATTTTGTGTATTTTCTTCTCATCCCACTCCCCTACTATCAAATATTATATTTAATTCGTTCTCACTAATTCAATCAAGTGTAATTATTATTTGACCTAATTTTTTACTTTGTCATTTCTGTTCAATTCTCAGAAAAGTGGTCTATTACTGACAGTTGAAAGTTACACAAATTTCTGGCCCAAATTACAATCTGAGCAAAATCTGTCTTTGGGGAGAAATTCTTCCCCTTAGAACAAAAGAAAAATAATGACATTCACCATAATTTGTCGCTGGACTGGTACAGAGTTCAACAAAACAAATGCACATTATATTAAATTTTTGATCTGGTTGCTGGTAATTAAAAAAGAAGGGATTTTATAAGAATTTTTTAAACAGAAGTCTAACATTTTTCAATTTAGCCAGCTTTTCAAATGTGTCTGTTCTGCAGCTTGAAGAGCAGAGCAGGAGAGTCTTGCAGATGGAAGGCACAGATATAGCTACAGAAGAGATATAAAAAATCATTTATTTGATTTATAGTCTCTTCCTACTTCTTTGCGTTCTTGTAGCTTGAGAAACCCTTGCCTGAGTGAAGTTCTACAGTTCTTTATTTTGGAGAAGTACTTATTTTGTTTCAATATATCAGGGTTTCCCATTTCCTCCATAAATCAGGGAAGTGAAGAAATTCTATTACTTTTCTTCCATGTACAGCAAGATGATGGAGTCTCTATTGTCTGTGTTATGACTAAAGTCAACAGTATTATCCATGAAAAAGTTGCTTTTTGAGATGCACTCGGAGACCAGTTCTCTTCTGTAGCCAAGAGGTGTGGGCTCAGCATCCCTCAGCATGAAGGCGGAGAGGCTGGGATTGCTGTTCTCAGCCCAAGCTGTAGAGGATGGGGGGATATTCTCTGGAGTAGTAACAGTAACCAGCTCCTGTGTGATTAGGTGTTAACCTCCTCCTTAACCAGCTTGTTCCTTCTGCTGCCAGACGTTAATGATACTCAACCCCTGGAGCTCTGTTTTTCTGTCTCTGTTTTCACAAGAGAAAATATAAAATGCTGTGCACTTCAGCTGACCTTAGCTTTGTGAATGTCCACCCCATTCTGTTGTAATCTTAATGCAATTTGTTAGAGAAAATAGAGAAAATAGAGCCTTCCTTCCACTACCTAACAATACCACACACCTGGCACTAGCATTGGATGGGGAATACTCTAACCACTTCTCAGAGCAGATGTAACTATCCAGCCTTTCCCCCAGTGAACAGTTCTGTGTCTCCATCAAAAGCAATCTCTTCATAAAATTAAATCCACTTTGCCCAGTGACTGAGCCAACTGCTCTCCAAAGCCAAAGAGTTGTTGCTAGCAGACTCCCACATCTTGCTGCTGTTCTCTTTCTTTTACAGAGCTGAAGAACAGATGACTTTTCTCTTATGTACTATATGATTGTAGTGGACATAAGGGTTGGAAGAGTTATCAGAAAACTGGATAAGCACATATACAACACTTACCACCTGCACTTAGCCACTCATGACTTTGAGACTACAGAAAGAAAGAAGGTCAAGGTGAAGGAAAGGAAGCGGGACACGGAAGAGGTGGAGGGAAGGTTGAAGGCAGCCCCAAGGTACCACCCTCAGGCTGCAGAATGGATTCGAGTGGTTTGTTGTGGGGGTATGAGGAGAGGAAGCCAAGATGAGATCTGGGCTCCAAAAGGGCCAGCACCTTGTTTGTCTTTTTCACTCACGCCCTCACAGCTCACCCTGCCAGCTTCTGTTGTCAGGGTTAGAGAAAGGGTGTGGAGCAGAGCCCAGGTTTGTGCAGAGTACCCTGTGGAGCTAACCACAGAAGGGACTGGTTGTTCCTCCTTCACAAAGCCCTTATGGCCTCCTTACACAATCTCAACCCTGCTCCACGAGCCCAGGAGAAATGCAAGCTTGAGCTCTGGGCTCTTTCCAGCCACGCTCAAATTACTACTTCTTCCCAGTCAGCTTTGTCTGAAGCAGCTGGGTTCTGCTACACCTCCTGTCCCAAAGGCCAGCCACAGCCCTCCCTGAGCACCTTAGGGCCAAGATTAGCTGTGCCCAGACAATAAATTCCTCAGTGGTGAATTTCTTTTGCAGCCCTCAGCTTCCTTCAGTAGCTGCCTGCCAGCCCCATATCCACTCTCACTCTGCTCCTCTTCTCCTCTTGCCCTAACCTGAATTTCAAATCAAACTAGCACAGCCCCTGACAAGCTTCCCCTATAGCAGGAGGTAGCTGTGTGTTTTTCCCTGACTGAACCTGGAACCTAAACCCTTAATCCTAACCCTAGAGTGACCCCTCAGCCAGGCACCTAGCCACAGCCCAGACTGCCTCCAAGGAGACCTGACCTCGCAGCTTCCAGTTTCTGTCCCTAAATTAAAGTCTTTCTCTCATTTCCTTTACTTACCCTCAAGGAAGCTTCCCAGCTCTTTCCCATCTGAAACATTCCCAGGAGAGAATAAAGGGTAAAAAATTAAAAAATTAAAGAAGAAGGCTTCTTGCTGACCTGATAGACTTGCCCAATACCCTGCATAACCAACTGGGAATCTCAAATCTCTGCAGCAGTCTCCAGAGACCCCAAATGTCTCTTGGTACACTTACCTGGTCTCCAAAACCCAAAGAGCTGGTAACAGAAAAAAAAGAGAAACGAACCAGCAAATGAATAAGCAGCATTTCATGGCATCTTGCTTGATTTTACAGCATTTCCTGTACTCTCAAATCAAGGATTCTGGGAACAGAAGAGGAGGCAAAATGCTAGAACAGAGTGTACACGGCAAAAATAAATTGGGTCCTTTCATGATGCTATTACCAGAGCAGCAGAACAGTACTCCAGAGAGGCTGCAGGTCAGATCCTCAGCTGCTGCAGCCTGAGCAGAGCAGGGCACACGAGGGCGAGCTGGCCGCCCACCCTGCGGGCCCAGCTCGTGTGCTGCACGGCAGCAGCCAGCACACACCACACGTGGGCAACAGCAGGGGTTCACTTCCTTTCACACCTGGAATTGGATCCAGGCTTAGTTTTAGATGGGCTCAGTCCACAAACAGAAGTGAAAAAAAGTCAATGACACGCATCACCGGGTTGATAAAGGTTTCTGTGCTGTGCACATCTGTAATACAAAAAGAAGCTCAATCCTTCAAATTTATACTGATGTGAATACGTTGGGTTTTTTTTTTCCCCCAGAGTAAAGGTAAGAAAATTGTACAAAGATATTTATGAAGATTCTTAGGACTGAGCCCTTTAGTGCAAGGAGCTGTGCCATAACAAAATATTATGGTATATCATCTTTTTGGTTCTGTACACCACTATCTTGCAAAGTTCAGAATTTGACTCACACTTTATTGTATTGACTACACACTTTAATAATGAATTGCAGCATTAGATTATTATGAATTATGTTATCTGTAGTGATTTAAAGTATTAGATGAAAATCACAGATACATAAGGTTGGAAGAAACATAAATGTCCTATCTCTATTGAGGAAGAATCAACTTTGTAGCTCATTCATGAATGAAGTTTGCCTGTCTTGTCCTTCTAAAACTTAGACAATGGGAATTCTTTAAGAAACCTCTTCAAATGCTGAGATATACTGAGAAAATGATGATCTAACATACATCTCTTTTGCTGCAAATCAATTCTCATCTTTTTGTTGGCATGGAGACGACTTGATTTTTCTCTGCGAATCTTTTACACAGGTGAAGAATGCTACTAGGTCATCTCTTATTTTCCTTTTTTCTAGATTAAATAAATTTCATCACTCCTCTTCATCTTCTCTAGTTAATTTTGCCTTATATGTTTTCTTCTAGTATTCCAAACTGGGCACACAACCTGAATAATTAGTGCTGAGTAGCCGAGACTAATTATCCTTATATTCACCAAAATTACGTTTGTTCAGCTCATGGGACAGTGAAGTCATTCTGGGAGTGAATGTTTTTTCAGCAGCATTATACCTTTGACTCATCCTCAGTTCATGATTGACTGCAGGACCCAGAGCCTTGCCTTCAATACCACTGCCTAGCCAGCTATTCTCCATTTCACGCCTCTGCATTTGACTTCTCCCCTCTAAGAGGAGTCCTTTGCATTCTTTATTGAATTTGATCTTATTGATTTCAGAGCATTTCACCAGTGCAGCAAGATTGTTTTAAATTCTAATCCTGTTCTCCAAAGTGCTCGCAAAGCCTTCCATCTCAATGTCGTCCACAAATTTTACTCTCTGTAGAAATCATTACACTCATCCAAGTCATTAATGAAGGCACTGAGTAAAACTGACCCCAGACAGACCCGAGTGGGACCTCACTTACAGTGCCCCCCTGGTTTGACAGTGAATCATTGATAATTACTCCAAACAAGTGGTATTTCAACCACTTGTGGACCTACCAAACTGCAGAGTGATTTTAGCCTGGCCTCTTTTATTTTTTTTTTTCCCTTTTTTTTGTTCCAGCATGTAACAACGTCATGCAGGACTACATCAAAAGCTTTTAAAAAGCCTTACTCACATCTGATGCTTGCCATGTATCAGCAGCTAGGTCAGGGATGCCCAGTGTACACAGTTTATGAATGGTATCCTTTTTCTCGGAATTAGACTGTGCAGCCCACATCCTGGAACTACCAGGAATCTGCCTTACCTATGCAGGCAGCAAATTATCTTCTAACAACACACAGCAGGGTTTTAACTGACCAGCTTCCCCCAGATGCAGTCAAAGGGTAGAGAGGGATTCAGCAGCATGTAGGATCTTTGTAGCACTTGCCCAGTAAATCCAGCACCCACAGAAAGGGATGAATTTGTGCAGGCAGTATGTGTTTTGTGGGTAAAAACTTCTCAGAACAGAAGAGGAAAGCATGGCACCCTCCTGCATACCTCCCGGAGACATCATGTCACCAGCAGCAATAGGGGTAGGTGCCTATGGCACTAGGCTCTTTGTCCTAAAGAAGGGCTTAGATCTATTTAACAGGATTTGTCAAAAGTCTTTGCTGCCTGACTGTATTCTGCATGTTTAGGAACAAACTGTATTTGCTTTAAAATGTTTCTTAGTGACAGTCCTAGCTTGACTCCCCTGAAAGTCACCATTTTCTTAATTTTCTCCTTTTTAATGGCAGGTACTACATTTATCCACTGAGATTTTTCTTCTAGCAGCTGTCAAAGACCATTGTTAGTGCTTTTAAGACTGCTACAGTGCCTTAAATTTGCCAGTGCAGAGCTCAGTGGGCCTGGCTGACTTCAATGTACCTACATTCCTTAAACGCCTAAAAGGTTTTCTGTCCTTGATTTTGGACTTTTCTACACACCTGTTAAAAGGAAGCATGCTAAGTTTCTGGGTACCAGCACCTTGATTGTGACTGAAAACCACTGAATGTGTCAATCTTGATGTCACCTCCTTTTTTTCTTGTTCCTCACTAAGCAGCAGACCTTCCTTTGGCCTTCCCCCATTTCTAACATCCTTTCAGACTCGTCATTACAATTTGTCCCTCCTGACTCATTTTGTGCCTTTCTGCATCCTTCCTATTCAGGCAGCCTTTGTCCCTGTACTCCCTTCTGTGCAGTTGCTTTTGTGTGATCCCAGTGTTGTTTACTCTGCAAGGTGAACCTGGCAGGGCAGTAGGGTACTCCTGCAGTGCCAGGGCTCGGTGCAGTCACAAGGACAGAAGAGAGGCTGTTCAGTCACACAGCATCTCCCTGACACATAACATAGTGTATACACAACTGACAAAGCAGCTTTAGCTTCTTTAGAGCCCGCACTAGATGAATTCATGGACTGGTTGTCCTCTCAAGATCGTCCAGCTTCACATTCACGTTCTGCATGTGCCAGTGTTAGAAGTGTGGGCTACCATTGTTTCAAGTGTCTGGTCCCATAAGTAACTATTTTAGGTGGGTATGGATACACCTGCTTACCACAAGGATAGCTCCCATTTTTCCCTTGTAGACCTTAAAGCATTTACAAGGGGCCACCATGTTTTCCTTTTGCAGGTGGAGGAACAGAAAAGAAAGAGCTGTGCCGAGGGCAACACTCAGCTCAGACTGCATTAGGAAGTCAAACCAGTAGCCAAATCCCTATCCCACACTCTTGCATGCAGCAGCATCACACATGAACCACTGATTTCCCTCAGTATGTGTAGAGGTCTAGGTGATACACATGCAACTTCATTTCCATTTTAAAAATGCTGCATGTTATTTGGCTGTTTGGCAGGGACTGCAGCAATGTGCTGATTAAATTGAAGTCTCTGTAAAGCCCTATATTGCTCCAAAGTATCATTACAATAGCCAGCTTCCAAACTCTTTAAAGCTACGCTTTTGCATTTTCAAGATGTAGAACACAACAGCACAATAAAACAGTAATACACCACACAACTACATTAATGCAAATAACACTCATAAACTCGCTTATATCGGCTGACAATCATCGTGCAGCACAATGCTTTCACCTTCTCAAAAGATGACCGCCAGCTCTAGAATGTCTAATTTACTGAATATTAATTCCGAAAAGGGAATTAAATATTTTACTGTTGTAACTGGTGACCTTTGCAGTTTCATCCTGTCGGACAACCTGAAATCCAATTGTTTGAAAGAATATTGTTTGGTGAAAAATCGCTCTGCTTCCTCACAGCCTCCCACGGTATGCATTTGTCAGTCTTTCTCTCTGAGACAGTTGTGCTCCTCTCAGATTCCCTTCAGACCCATTATTTTCTCTGGCAGACAGGCTGGACTCTTATGGGGAGGGTGGGAGCCCCTTGGAGCTCAGCTGAGAAGCTGTCACACAGCGGCAGCGCTAAAGCAAGGGAAGGCAGATGTCTCCTGGTGTCCCCAGTCACGAGTAACGGCCACTGACACTCACCACTAAAAAGGTTTTAAACCCCTCTTGGAGCAGAGAGAATACTACTCTCAGAAGGTGCTTTAGAAGTGTTAGATGTGAATAGTCTTCTCATTTTGCCAGCAAGTAAAGGTCTGTGGCAGTATATTTCTAACATAGCACAACCTCTCTGGAAGTGCCATCACATTCTGAATAAAACTCATAGAACTACAACAAAGCTACTAATCTAGTGACAGACTTGATCACAATTCTAATTTACAAGTCATTAAGAAAGCCCAGTTAGACACGTAATCCGGTGCTAAACACTCAACAGAGTTTCCTTCTTCCAAGGAACACATAAATAAAATCATTAATGAAAAAAACTACAGTAAGAGAGTGCATAAAGTTTTTTGTAGTTCTCTGCCTGCTAAAATCTTTAATTTCTATGTAGCAGAAATCCTATTTCTTCCTTGTGACATCTCAGTGTTAAGCACTGCCTTTTTCCAGAGTGAAGTACAGACTTTATTCTCTGGCTGTAATGAGTCAAGGAAACCACTAATGCACAGTGTCAGTATTTTTACCATTATTATCTGTATTCTGGCATTTCCGACAAGTCAAAGATCATACTAATGATGATGTATCCAAAGGTCCAGTTCAGATAATGTACCCAATGGAACAAACTCAGTTTACTATTTGATTTCACAGGTACTTAATCATACAAACGATGCCTAGTTGGCACAGTGATAGATGAACTAGGGACAGATTAGATTTGTTAATGCTGACATTAAGATCAGCACTGTCTAGTGTGATTCCTGCTCTCCTCACACTCTTGGATGTAGGAGGTGAGATCTCTCGTTCTTCAGCAGTGGGGGGATGTGAAATTAGGAACCCCAGAAGCTGACACTGAATGGTGGGAGTGCTGCTTGGTCAAAATCTGTCGTTATCACGTCTGTCATCTTTGTTGTTAGAGAGCCATTTATGTTATCCAAGAGGAAATCAGCTGTGCATGGAAAACCTGAGAGGACTGTTACAGATCTCATGGTTTTTAATGTTACTAAATGCAAACTGTAAGAAAGACAATAAAAGCTTTGGAAACTCCTTCATGAACTGGTGGCTGAAAAGAAGGGCTGGTCAATGTGTGACAGGACAGCTCACTTAGAAGTTGTGACAGAAAAAAGGATCAGGAATGCAGGGACTATTTTGAACTTCAAACAGAACCACAGCTAGCCCTACCTGAGACACTTCCCATGTGCTGGAAGGGAACAAGACAAGCCACACTGTAGAGGTGCAAATTAGACTCCTGGTTTTTTACGGATGAGACATCTTAAAAACTCAAGGTGAAAGATAATAGGGCAACTAGAAAAGAACCTGTTGTTAAATTTGCCCTAGAATTACAATTTAAGTTTAAATTACTCGCAGTCATTCTCATTTTCCAGCCTTATAATTAAAAGCTTGACCTTATGCCTGGCTGGAATGAACCTCTAATTTGATTAATGTTTGCACTTGACTAGTGTTCATGACAAGCCCAGGTGAACCTAATAAACACGAGAGTGGTTTGTGAGATAATCCAAATGCATCCATATAAAGGGGCATAAAGAAGGGTTTTCTGGAGAAATGGTTCCTCAAGGTATTTACAAAGGCTCAGTACATGGAGTGTGCTGCTTTGCAGGTACAAAAATTACTGGGGGGTAGAGGGATGTAGGGTGGGGACAATAGCTTTCAGGTGTTTGATTGCAGAAAGCAGCCTGCTCTGATAGACACAGGCCAACGTCTCTCTGCAAGGAAGAGAGGGATGAAACATATCTCACAGTTGCAGGAAGCACTCAGACTGCTCCTTAACAGCCCTGCATCTGAATTTGTACCATGAGCATCTCCATGAGACTGTCCAAAAAGCAGGATTTCCACTTTGCAGAGGCTTCCCCTTTTGGTTTGGTTTTCATTTCATTTTCATCAAGTTCAAGCAAACCCAGAAACATTTCTTTCTCCAGCAAAATGGACATTCGAGGAAAGCTTCACTTAGAATATGCTGATTTATGATGTACCCTAAACATAATAACTTTCCTGATGAGTTAGTAGCTCCATCAGGCGCGTACACTTGTCTGTCTCAAGACTGCTAACCACACTGAGAGCATCATAAAGTCCTGAAGTCTTGTTCCTGTGGTGCTTTGACAGGAATCAAAGCATTTTTCTATGGGAATTCTGCCTTCCATGTGACAATAGTCTGTTGAAAAGCAGCTTCCTAACTGTAGTCTCAATCCCCCTCGAAAACATTTGTCCTCCTGCCATGCATAGTCCATCCCAGCCAGGTCTGTGACCCGTGGAGTGGGGAGTCCATTGCTCATTTAGCCTTGGAAGGGCATGTTCTACAGAATGAAAGGTTAAGATTTATTGTGGTGAAACTGCCTGTAAGTGCAAATAATTTAGCGGTATGTTAAAACAGTGATTAATTTAGCCCATAATTTCGAGAAATGAAGCAACACTCCCTGACAAAGCCTCAGAAGCTATAATTCATAGCAGCCCTCCCAGTTAGCAGCCTAGAGAGCTATGAACATCCTCAGTCCTGTTAATACCTTCACTGGACTCCCAACTGAGCATCAAGGTCTCCTGGTATATTCTCCTGTGAGCTGTTAACAGAGATTTTAAGGACAGGTTCTCTTGTGGTCTGATCTGTTTTATGTGTCACTCTTCCTTTTCAGTAAAGTTACTGACACTTAAATGTCCCTGCTGAAACACAAGTATTCCTCTACCTCATCATTACAGTGACAGAATCCCTTGTTGCGGGTGCATTCATTTCATCCTCCATGGTGCTGCCTTTTCCCTGTTTTACTGCTATATTGTGACAATAATAATCAACTTCAATAACTGATACAATATGCAGACACAAAGACTTCCCTGCTGGCTTTCCATCACCCACCACATCTCATCTCAAACACCCCTTTCAACCTCTGTGTCCTCCATGACCTCGTACTTTACTTCACCTGTTGTGTCAGCTCTTTTGCGCTCCATGCCTCCCACGTTCCCGGTGAGCCTCACCAAGCCAGGGGGTACCAGCAGGCCACTCTCTGTGGTATCAGCTACGCCTGAATCATGTTTTCATCCTTTTCTCACCTCTCCTTCCCACTGCTTCAGCAGTGTGAGGAGGCCAGTACCTGCAAAGTGGTATCATAGTGAGAATCCAGCATTGCCTGTACCTTTCTCTTAAGACTTTTAAAATTAGGATTACTATGCTTAATATTTGCATGAAGGAGAGTAGTGTTAATGCCCTAGCTATCTAACCAGGCACACGTGAGCCTCCAGCATGATCAAACCTTCTCCTTTTCATTTCCTTGCTTCTTTTTTTTTCCAGTCAGAGATGCGGTCTCTTCATGCTGCTTTCAGATTGGACAAAGCATCAGTCCCAATACAGGACTGATATAGAAGTATCCCAAAAGCCTTCAGCCTTCCTTGCACCATGTGATTAGGAGCATTTAGACCCTTAAGCATTATCCAAGCTCAAGTTTTTAAGTATGCGTCTAAAGAGTTATACATATTGTTAATTGGTTCTGTAAGTGGATGGGAAAATCTGTGAAAACTGAAGATGAAAAACCCCACCCAACTTCCAAATTCTGTTGTTTTAAAGACGATGCATTGCATTTCTAATGCGGACAACCGAGTCTTATTTAAAGGTAATACATGATGGTTGAAGATGAAGGCAAACATGAGGCTGCTACTCTGAAAGGTGGTGAGTTTTCTTCTCAGGTACCTGTGCGTTAAGCCCACATGGTTAATCCCTATGGCTTATCTGACTAGTTAGGGAAAAATAAGTGGGTCACAGAAACTGAGCACTGAAGACCATGCGGTTCCTTCAGCAAACATAAATGTGCAGATTTTGAGAACCGCAGGATGATCAGAAGCTTTTGCTGCTCGTCACTCCCCACAGCCGGGCTACCCGATGTGCTCGGGAGGCTCCCGCACGCCCACCACCCACACGCCAACCTCTGCTCTCAGCAGCGAGCCGTGCCGGAGCCGAGCGTGGGCACGGCCACCTGCACCTGCAGGACCCGGCTCCCGAGGAAAGGCTGCAGCCGCAGCTCGGATCAAGGGCTCTTTCCCAATACGTCACTGCGCTGGCTCTGGCCGTGCCAAAGTTGGGCTCCGCTCTGCGCCCTGCAGCGGGAGCGCCGGCCGGGCTGGAGGGGGGGTACGAGGGACCCCCACCCGGGGTTGGGACCCACAACGGGGACCCCCGCCCGGGGCTGGGACCCACAACGGGGACTCCCGCGCGGGGCTGGGACCCACAACGGGGACTCCCGCCCGGGGTTAGAGTGCCTTCCTCCGCTGCCTGCTCCACGACCCGCTGCTGCGGCACGGAGCGATGCCCCCCGCTGCGGGCACGGCGTCCTCCCCGCCCGGCCCGGGGCAGCGCTGGTTCAGAGGCGCGGGTTCGGCTCCGTGAGAGGCTGGCGCCGTGCGCATCCCCCTCCTCGCCAGCTCCCGGGGGCGCCGCGCCGTCGCGCCCACCTCCTCCCGCGGACAGGCCCCTCCCTCCCCGGGAAAGGGGATGACATCATCCCTCTCCA
>VZRR01011911.1:1003642-1023707 GCA_013398015.1 Oreocharis arfaki
GGTGGGCGAGGCGGGGGCCAGCCTCCCCTTGTCCCCCACCCTCCCGAGGCCGCCCTCGGTGGGGTCGCACGGCGCTCCCGCCTGTCCCCGGGCGCCGCTGAGGCGCTCCCGGCGTGCGAGTGTGCACAGGCATGCGGCACGGCAGGGATCGCTCCCGGTCACCCACCCAGCCGCTCCGTGCAGCAGGTCCCGGGGTCCCTGGAGACCACCTGGGGACCCGGTGGGCTGTCCCTGCTCGCCCGCTGTCGCCTCTTGCAGCCGGCTGAGGTAAAAGTGACGAAAGGACGGCGCCCCGCAGCGCAGCAGCGAGTGCCTTTACCTGTGCGTTCACCGGCTCGTTGGCAAACTTTGGTGTTGGGCGGTGAAAATCTCGGTCATTGCAGCCAAACTGGCTTGTTCTACAGTCCCGTGCTACAGACCAGCTACCACCCAAAGTGAAATACTGCTGGCTGCCGCTAAGTCTGGTGCTTACTCACTGGGTTCACTTCCCTGCATGGGTGATGGTTTAGGTAGTACTTTAGTAGTACTTTTAACATGGGTGGGATGCAGTGTTGTCTGATAATCCTTGATAGTTACTGGTGACCCAGATATTAAAAGGAGATATTCACCACGTGGTAAGCAGCATCACAAATTTGGTGCTAGTAGGCTTTCAATATATTGTGTTGTGTTCGAAGTTTTGTAACTTGCTGTTCAGTTCTGAACGCTGTACCTCTGCGTCTCCTCTTGTTTTTTTGTATGTAGAGGTACTTTAATAATGGGGGTAAAGTCACGGATTCTCTGGTTTAACAGTGTCATTAGCTATGGAGCTGTTTTCGTAACGTTTTACCTGGATCCCATGTTTTGTCTCACACTTGTGAATGCCACACGACCAGACTAATAAAATTATGGAAACCAAAGAGTAGCAAGTGCTAGATTTTTAAGTCTCCCTGGTTTCTGGCTGTCAAAGGGTAAGTGAGCATGAGATAAGAGCCAATGCCATGTCTGTTTTAAGTTCATGTCTTTATATTGCTCCTCAAAAGGGAATGGTCCTAGTGACACATTTTTGGGTTTTGCCCTCCTGTTGAAGTCAAGGTCCTGTATTTATTCAAAGTCTGTATTTATTGCAGTGGACGGTTTTGTGATTTTATGTGGATTTTATTTTTTCTTTTTCACAAGACACAGTTAAAACTCAAAAGAACTGAATACCTAAGAATAAATCTTGCCTTCCTATAGAAAAGCACTCGTATAATACTGTCTCCTGGCTTGACATCTCAGTGGGATGTAAGTGTAGTCAGAATGAGATGTTATCATCTTGCAGTGGTGGTAGTAAATACAAAATTACATACATGTGCACTCTGTGATCACTAGCAAGTGGATAGTTTATGCGTGTAATGCTCAGTATATGTGGCTCCCCAATAGTGTGTAATCATTTCCACGAGCAGTTTTTGGTGTGTTATTGGTTGTGTGCACCGGTGCCCTAGAAGGCTGAACTGTGCAGGACCAACCATCATAGATTCAGCTCTTTCTGCAAAGTAGCTCAGGACCAATCCTGAAAACAAACATGTGGCGGGGATCTCTGCGTTCTAGAGTAACCCGCCAATCCTGTGACTAAAAAACAGAAAAAAGCATGAGGTACATTACGATAAACTGCTGGATACCAATCCCTTATTAGAGCAAGGTGAAGGATGAATTGTTTTGTTTTGTTTGGGTTTTGAAGGTTTAGTCCTTTATTAATTATTTCCTTGATTTCTACAGTTGTATGCTGTCAGACTGTAGAATAGTTTGTCTCCTCTTACACATTTTGCCCAGTATAAATCCATTCAGAATTGCCTTTAAGGGTCAGCACTGATCTAACTTTCATTCCAGGCAAATAATCAGATATAATTGCACTGAAATCAATGAATATATACAGACATGAAGCTGTGAACAGAAAATGGGCCTCATGGAGTTTTATATTTGTATAGCTGAAAGCCAAAAATAGCTGTCTTAAACACAGCGTGTCCTTTTGGAAGAAGCAGTTAATGCCTACCTTAGAGTTGTCCAAAAAGTTTCTTGCATTTCAGCAGCCTTGGGTTAGGAAAGTGAAGGCAGCAGTCTTAAAATGAGGATTGTTCCAGAGAAACTTTTTGTTCCAGTGACTAATCTCCGTCTCCTTAATTCCATGTTGTTAATCTTAACGTGCACATATCGACACTATTAACATTTGGCAAGGACTGCTTTCTCAAACAGGGCTCCTTGGGTGCGTTGCCAGGTGTAATAGGGTTAATTCCAATGACTGTATTTTAAATTGCTGCTCTTTACATTAATTATATATATTCCTATCTCTAGGCTTAACAGCAAAATGTAAGTGGTATGGAATGTTACATTCCAATTAGTTTTGCAGTGCAAATGGGGATTGTAGTTGATGGCTAAGTCTGACATGTACTGCATGACTTGTCATGTTTTTCCTGGAGAGAGGGGAGTCTTGGGTCTGAGTCACCATGGAAGAACATGGAGCCCCGCAGGCATAAAACTGGTGCAGTGGAGTGATGAGTCAGATCTCTTATCTTTAAATTTGGTATTATGTGGTATTCATGCATGGGGTGCATTGCATTCATTGTGCACCTAGGCAAGTAACTAACAGGCGGAAAACTCACTTAATCAGACCTCTGACTCGTCTTTTCTTTGCAGAGTTGGTCCTGCGTCTATGGAAATGAAAGGCTGCTGGTTAGGATCATGTAGGAAATCACAGTGTATTAACCTGTGCAGCAAATCAGCTCTGCCACGCTTTACCCAGTCATTTCTTAAATTGTTTCAAGTCCATTAGTAATATGACCTAATACTTAAATTTTCACTTTATGTGTTCGAGACTTGAACCAGCTTTTTCACACTTCTGAAACTGGATAAAGAATAGAGGAGTAAGAGCAGTGTTGCATCTTCCTAGATCCCAGTACTTGTTAAGCTAAATGACTTTTCATGAATGTTGCTGTGGAAGGACAGTATTGTTTCTGTTTCCAGAGGAAACTGATGTTACTGCTAAGCTAACAAAAATAATTGAAATTTCTTAGAAGTGGTAGCCTCAGAAATATGTTAAATAGTGAGAGTGAAGACTTGCCCACGCAGCTGTTTTCAGAAACAAAACAAAGAGGTGCCTTCACTTAGACATTTACTGTGAACTTCCTCGAATAGCAATCATTAATAACGCCATCTTCTCAAGCTAATGGAGCATGAAGGTTCCTTGATTTATAATCATTTGGGAGCAGATGCTTGAAATTCTGTCCACTTACACAAACAGCACAAGAATTACACTTTTGCTGAAAATTGGGGGGAGGCAGGGGGGAAATTATGTGTGGGACTTTAAGAATGGCCTAGAAGAGCATACTGCAATGTCTTCCTCTCCAGTGTCATTACAAAAGCTACTAGATGGACTGTGTTTGGAAAAAATTACATGAGGTTTCTATTTGAAAACTGTAGCAGAACATTATTGATTTGTGTATTTTTAATCTCCTGTATGTAGCCACTCACCATTTTGTGATCACCACAGATGTTAGCACTGGTTTTGAGGTAGGGGGTGTGTGTGTTCATGGTCTTGCAAAACAAGGTTCTGTCTTCTCACATCGCCTTAAATTGGGAAACTGTTACAATGAAGACGTACTGAAAACCATGCAGGAAAGATGTGCCAATTTATGTCTAAGTCTTACGAATTCCAATGAAAGTGTAAATGCTTCATTTGTTTTTAAGTGAGATGCACCTATTGTATTCTTTAGATGTGTAGATATCTGTAGTGTCACTTCCGGAGGAATCAGTGCAGGGATGGTTTAGCAGTCTCAGCAACTGAGATAAAATGCCAAGCCACTTGTAAGAACTTGGAAATTTCAGTGGTCTTTATGTGGTGATGTGGAGATCATGAAACCTGAGACTAATTGCCCTGATGCTGTTCACTTCAGTAGAGCCAGGTTTTTGGCCTGCTGCTTACGACAGACAGGACCGAAATGTATGGGGCAAAATCCTTCCCTCAGTTAAGACGGCATAAATCTAGTCTTTGTGTATTTTCTTCATCCCGCTGAAGAGAGAAGGAGATCACAACTGTTTTACTTACCTATGGCATATCCACAACTGCTGCTAGGGAATATAATTGTTTCATGCAGTTCCTTTACTATAAAATGTGTGATGTCATCTCCTCTTGGAACCGCTGTATTTGTGCTGATTGTGTGAGAAGTGCCACTGACAGTTCACATGCCTGTGCATATGCCACAAGGACCCAGAGGGAAATCCTGAGCCGTACCTTTTATTGTACCGAGGCTGCATTTTTATAGGGATGCTCTCTGTGGATAGGCAGAACAGTCCGTAAAGGGAAATACAGTGATTTCTGTAATTGTTCAAGAGATTACAACTTAACAGAACTCCATCCTATAACGTACAAAGTACAAAAATAAAGGCTCTTTTCAGTTAAATCTTTCACCAGATTGATGTCAAGAAGCAATGCAATATCTCAAATGATTTGGTTTTTTTTTAATCTTCTTAGCTGGAAGAGATGTCAGAAGAACCATTCAAAATTGAAGTAGAAGGTACATGTGGAATTTCTTCATGTAGTGGTCTGGATGTCTGCTTATTTTGCTTAAGAAATTCAGGCTTTAGAAGCGCACTTGATTTTCTTTTTTCTCAGTGCTGACAAGTTCTGCCTTGGCTTAGTTGTCTAAAGAGGTAACAGCAACTAAAATGTCATGTGACGGCGATATCTATAAACTGTTCTGTGATGTCAGTATCATAATGAAAGATTTTTCTGACCTGATTAAAATCAACAGGGGAAAGAATCTTTCAGCATTATCTCCAGCTTTTCAAAAGTTCAGCTGGGACTTCCTCCTGTCCACTGAGTCCTCACTGTGGGTGTGGGTGGAGACTCATTTAACGGGTAAAACTCCTCCGTAGTGAAGTTTGACCATGTTGGTTTAAATAAAAGCATGATATATTTTTGCCCTTGGCCCTTCCTAGGGAGCAGAGGAGCTGCTGGTTTAGTGCCAGAATTTGCTTGTCGTACATACGGGTGAATAGACCCATTGAACAGTGAGACCATGTTGAACTGTTCATCTTGGCTGGTGCAGGGAGGCAGAGCTGTGTTTGCATCCTACTTGACACCAGGGTGGGTGAGCTGATTCCATCCATGAGGAGGAGCCACATCGAGAGCTTCTAAAGCAGGCTCCTACTGGCCATGTCCACAGGTGCCTGGAGAGAGAGAGAAAAGTACAAGATAAAGTGACATTTCCTGGCATGTAGTTATTGCCATTGAGAGATGAAAACCCCAAAGCAAACCATGACCCACCTCTGTCTTCACACAGTGCAAATGTAAAAGCGAAGGTCAGCTTTAAAAAGAAATATGAGGGGGCGCAGCGCGCGCAAGATGATCTTCCTGGAAAGATTTGGGCTGAATTGAAGATCTGATGCTTGTGGTTCTGATCTTGACTCCTGGTGCCTGGGCAACTGGAGTTACTTGCCAAGTCTGCACGCGCGTGGAAGGAGCTGCCTTTTGTAGGCCATTTGTCTATGCCCTTATGCCTTGCCGAATTGCCCTGTATAGTGGCTATTTACATCTATTGAGTCGTCTCACAATTGCCCTGTTGTACTTGATTGGTGCCAAAGTCAAAGTTAAATGATGCTTGGCCCGTGCTCAGCCACAGCAGCATTGTCCACTATAATCACCTCCACAAAGTAGGGCTGGATCACAGTCTGAAGTACCAGTCAGCTCTCCTCTTTGCTTTCCTCTTTGAAATCTTCCTTGCTTTGGCGTGCACGCCAGTGGTCGTGCTCCCGTGGTGTGCCACACAAACTTGAGTGGCGCTGGGAGGCTTTCGTCCCTGGAGAAAGGAGGGCTCTTGGCTGCCCACCAAAGCCCATCACGGCTTGACAGTTCCGCTTTAGTGAAATGGACCGACCAACTTCTCGGTGGGCAGAGCGCCAGCCTGGCAGATGGGCCTGAATGTGGGCAGCCAGCAGAGCGCACACATATGTGTAGATGTAGATAATTGTATGTATGGGCATAATAAAAAGGGATCTTTGCAATTTGAAAAAAGGTGCCGAAGCGAAAGGCTGAGTACCAAAGCAGTGAGCCTGAAGAGAGACTTCTTTTGTAGAGGGGGCATGTCAGAGTGCTCAGAGGAAGGATCTGTGCTTTCCTTGTTGCTCTCTGCTTGCAGTTTTGCAGATTATATAATAAACAAAGGAGGCTATTTAGTCTTTTGAATCCAGGCGCTCTTGTAACTTCAGCTGGGAATGTGGAAAATGACACTTCACAGCAGTGAATTTCCTTACAAACCACTTGGAGCTTGCTACCAGCTCCTGTTCTACCAGCACAGTTACTAGTACAGCTTGAGATCAGTGGGAATTTGTGCATGCCGTACTTTTTGTTTTGAATTGCATTTTAAAGTGTGAAATACTATAATGAGCAAGAGTTGTGTGGAAATCAGTTGTCAGTACAAAATGTACCAAACTTTCTTTGTAGGTCATAGCTTCCAAAATCTTTGTGTAGTTAGGTAGATTCCCTAGCTAAGCCCCTTCCCTGGATGGCAGTCAGCTAACACATGCAGGCGAGCCATATATTAATTGATAGTTAAATATGTGTAATTCTTTTGAAGACGTTAACATTAGTTGCATCTCTGCAGAAAGGACATAGGAAAGCTAGGTGGCTTGAACTTGTCTGCACACGGATTCTTTCAAAGAAGCCCATTTCCCTTGAGCCCATTTCTCTAATTGTATAGATTTGATGCTGGAGAATCACCTGGCCTCGCAGTCTCAGGGCACACGAGTTTCTTGCTTGAAGGTCCAGCTCTCACTAGGAAAGAGCACTTGTGGATTGCAGGATGAATAGCACCACATACCCAGCTAGAAATTGCCATGGGCTTCTCTTAAAATTCTAGAAGGTCTGCAGATGGAGTGTTTCTTGAGCTGGTAAGACCAACCAAGGATCTGTGATTTTTGGCAAAATCCGTATTGAGCTCTGGATACTCTCAGTATAAAACTAGAGGTTCAGCTTTATCTTTCTAGGATCCTTATGTTAGATTAGCTGGAATTATCGGGATAAGAAAAATCTTTTCTCAAATCCTGGAAATAAACGACATATGCCAGATCTAATGTAATCCCTTTATGCTTAACCTGAAGATAAGGCACTGCCTGTGTGACTCCCAAATCAGGTACTGCTGATTTCTAAGTGCGCACAGTCCACAGAGAAATTTTGCAAGCCAGCACATAAAATGCACCGGCAGACCTAGGGAGTGTGTTTTGGCTTAAAGAATGGGACCAGGCTTTTGTTGGGAACTGACCTACCTGGCGAGGTGTCCAAAAGGAGTGTGATGAAAGCACTATTCTGAAAAGGGGAAGTAATGAGGTAATTTCTTAAGGCATGGATTTCAAAAAGCAATTAAAACTCCTGCAGGTTTCAGAGGCAGGTTTGTGCTCCTGTAATGGAGATGATAACACCATTCCTGGTCTGCTTATGATGTCTGATGTGTATACACACTTTCATTAACTTCTTATTCTTTTTTTTAGTCTTCCAGACGTGTTTACCCTGTGACTCTGCTCATTTTTTCTCTTCTTAGATGTTAACCAGATCAAGCAGTTTAATGGTGGTGTGCTCTAGTTAATGGGAACTGTAGAAATTTAAGTCACCTGTGTTGGAATACTGAAAGTTTTGACTCATTTAATCCCTCTATCCTTAGCCACATCTACCATTTCCTTTTGTGCAGGCTAGTAGGAATACAGCCTTTAAGTCTCAAGGGCTTTTTATCAGTTTTCTTATCACTTGCATTCAGCTGCTTCTGGTGGGACTGTTAGAAAAACACAGGTGTAGTCCTTCAAAGGACTGGGAGAGGACAAAGGGATAGAAAAACAGGATGCAGGAGGAGGAGGAGGTGGGTTGTTAAAAGGGGAAAGTGGGATGGAGAAAAATAGTGTGTGAAAGGAGAAAAAAAATGCAAAAGGGAAGGACAGAAAAAAGAAAAAAAAAAGGCTGAAAACAGCAAAAAGAAAAGAAGGAAGGAGAGGAAAGGAGAAAAATACGCAACCAGATCATCTGATATGAAAGACTGTACTGTGTTAATTAAAATTAGTACATGGTCCAGCTAGGTTCCTTTTCTCTTAACATGACAGAGCACAACTCATTTTGCAGAGGCTTGTTTGGCAGAGAGTCTCTTTTGACCTTACAGGACTACTTGCAGGAGGAGCTCTCTCGAGAAGACCAGTGTTAGCAGTAGCAGGGTCAGTTTGCTTGGTGTTTCAAGCCCACAGACAGGACATTGGAAGCTGAACTGCATCACGCCGTGCTCTGTATTAACCTTCTGCAGAGAAAGGTTATACGTGCTGTAAATACTGCAATATTAGAGGGACTACAAAAGTAGTCCCCGTTTCTCTAGGCAGACATAGAAGATTTTAAAGCAGTCAGTGTTTGTGAACACTACATTTCTTAAAAGGTACTTTGCTAATTTTTCCGTCATGACCTCTGTCTAGTCATGTCAAGACTGAAATTATTATGGACAACTGCATGAAACTTTTTTGCCCAGAAGAGGTACACAATACTATTGTACAAGGTAGTAACTTAAAATGCAGCTACTTGGTACATTTCCCTGCACTAAGCATTAGCCAGTCATCCTTCTTAAGCAGAAGAATGGATAGAATACCTTCATGTTTTGGTGAAAGGTATATTTCATTTGTCCCATTGTAGTGCTCTTCTGTATTTCCACAGGGAAAGCTACCTTTCTGATACTCTGGGAGCCCCACATTATCACCGCTATTTGCATTTACACATAAGTGTTACCTATTTTACTTCTAAAAACAAGCTGGCAGAAAGATAATTGTTCCTGTGCAATTTGTGGCTTTTTTTTTTTCTTTCAACGTATGAAAGCACATAGTAGGGCTTATAAAACTCCCTTGATTTGTTGTAGGCAATCAGACTTTTGATGGTGCACTTGACTATCAGAACAAATGACTTCTTTACCATAAGCTCCGTTCCAAATAATGAATGTAATGTTAGTGGGCTTAGTGAAGCAGTGGGTTATATTACAGTGACTGCAAAGCATGGAAACCTACTGTGTCTTTCTGTCATAAAAAGGCCCTGCCTGTGCTGTAGATCCTGTGAAGAATTTGTAGAGATACTTGAAAGGATAAAACACTGTATAAATTCCTAAAGTTCAAAGAGAAAATTCCACTCAGGATAAAAAAGGGAGCTTAGCCCAGCAGCAGCTTAACCATATATGACAGATCTAGTGCTAAGTCCTGCACCATCAATGCAAATGCTCCTAGAGTTCACCAAGTAGCCAAATGGAAAGACTGGAAGAAAGGCTTTGAGGATACTGACCTGGGGAGAGGGGCAGAAAGAAGAGGCACATGCTTCCCAATAAATGACTCTTATTCTCTGGGCAGGGTGTGGACTGGGAAGGTTTAAGACATGCACAGCTAGATTTGTGTTGCATTTCCTGTGAAAATTACTTTTTAAGGCATTAATATGTGTTTGTCTGTATTTCTGTGCAAGTATTGTGCCATAAATAAAATTGGTAGCCATGAAAGTTGGGCATCCTGTTAGAATAACATAGGGATAGGTTACACGAGGCCTAAACAATGCTTTCGAGTGCCGAGAGTTAAAAAAATTATTAGCTGTGCCCTCCTTTGCTTGCCATATAATGACATAAACATTGGATCAAGGCTGATCACATTTAGGCCATGAGGGTAATAAAAAATGCAGTAAAAAGGCTGGTTTAGAGGTCACGCTACTTCTAGATACTTCTCTTTGGCCTTCAGTGGCCTCTACACATATCCTGGACCTGATTATTTTCTTGTCTTGCCTGCTCCACACAGAAACATCCCATAGTACAGTCATGCCTCACGCTGGCCTTCCTCCTTCCCTCTGCACCACAGAGCTGCTCTTGTCCTCTAAAAGCCCAAGGATCCTTTCCTGTTCTGCCAGTGGCGCCTGGATTTAAGCTGCTCTGTCTTAACCACTTCTGCACATTGGCTGTGGATGGCCTATGAACATGCAAATCATCTCAGTAGTTAATTGCACTGGTTGTCACGCAGAACAACACAAACCCTGGTGGCTTTGGCAGGTTGCTGTCGCCGTAGATGAGCAGGGACAGCTTGTATGAGTGTCCGAGGAAAGAAATGACACACCAGCGTTTTAGCGGCTGTGCTGGTACCAGATGCTCTTTCAGGCTTTTTACCCAGTGCTCACAGTCATGTTTCAAGTAGCGAGAACCTTTGGAAGGTGGGAAGTGATGCTGTATCTGGAAGACCTCAATGTCAAATAAAATGAAATGCCCACGTAGTGCTAAGTGTAGTCCTGGGAAAGTAGGTGTGAGGTTTTAGTCCCTGCTGTGACGTGAGCGTGCTTGTTACAGGCCATGTTGGGGCATTTTGGCCCTTGCTGGTGACCGCAGGGGTAGAAATGGTTCATATGGCTTTTGTTTATTCATAGGGAAAGGAAGAAAGATGGAGCTGCATCTCTGTTCTGAAGCTAAAGTATAGGCTAAAGGTATTCTTTTTTTCCCATGTATATGGGGTTTTTTTAGGAGACTGCAGCAGTGTATTCTAAGCAGTCACAGGAGCTTTAATGACAGCTGTTTTGCTGAAAGCCTGTATCTCTCAGTGTCTGTAACATGGTTTGATGTAATCCTTTGGATTTCCTCATGTTTAAAAAAGCTGCAGAGTCTTCTTTGCCTACCAAAACACATTTAACAGCTGAAATTTTAGCAGTGAATATTTCTAAAACCTGCCATTTTGCACATACTGTGTTTGATGATCCTACTGTTTATGTATTTTTAATACATCTCTCACCTTAATCTGAACATCCAATTAAGGACATGGATGAAGAAAATAGGGGAGTTTGGAAGAAAAAGAAACAGAAATAAAATAATGCTATCAGAAACCTTAGTCGTCCCATATGTCTATGCCATTTGCTGCTCAAAACCAAGGAAAAAGATTTAAAAACAAAGTTGTCTTTCAGAGCAGACCTTATGCCTATGAGTCAATGTCATCTTACTACTCAGGTGTCGAGAAGGTTTGTCCTTGAAACCCAGATTTCCCTTACATATACTGACATGTGTTTTGCAAGCCCTTGAAATTACACAACGGAAGGAGAGCTGAAAACTGCTGCCAGAGCTGCAAATGGTCACGGTTGTCCCATGAACCTTTGATTCCATGAGCTCTGGTGCTGCAGACGGGAACCGTGGGGCTGCAGGCAGGTAGTTGGCACTGCTGGGGTGGCGGCCCTTTTGGCCAGGTGGAGAAGGGCAAGTGTACCACTGAGGGCAGGATGCAGATGTTTTCATTCCTTTGCCATCAGCAGCTGGGCTGTCACTCACATCCCCTTTTTTTTGCCCAAAATGCTGCACATTGTCTGCAGCAGCAGTACTTGAGAGGGGACAGTATCAACTGGTGTGGTGGGTCCTGTGGCTGCCTCGCTCTGAATGCAGAGGAGAGTGGGGATATACTGACCTGACTTTAGCCCTCCTGGGCTGGATATTCGGAAACCATCCAGGGCACTTGAATTAGCTGCTCTTTTTTCCACAGGATTCTCTATGGCCTCTGCTTAACAGAGAGAAAAAGCGATATTGTCCCATTGGTATTAGGATTTACATCCCAATTTGTTGAAACCAACATGCCAAGCTACAAAGAAACTTGTTTCATCAGATCTAGTTATCCAGTATTATCAGCATCTAGCTGGATGGCTCTCAAGGGGCTTTGGAAGGAGGGGGAAAGGGTGTTTGGTTTTTCATGGTGGTATTCTTCTTTTCCTTGCTTTTCTTTATTTCAGATTCTTTCTACTGAAATGACAGCAAAGCTACAGCATGTTGTTGTAGTTAGCTCTTCATGCATCTATTTCCATTTAAGGAGTGCAAGATACTGGGCCAATCTACATTTTTTCGTGGTCTTCAAACACAGTAATCAAAAACAGTGTGTTACTTTGCTTGCAAAACCCAAACCAAAAGGTTATCACTTCCTTGCCTCTGACAGCCTCACAGCAGTGGAACTTCCTGGGCCTCTTGCTTGACTTGGCTAAGTCCAAAGAATCCCTTGTTGACAAGGGGTTAAAAATTCATGAAGAATATATTTGCTCTTTATGCTTTACCTCAAACTGTATTATACTTGCATTTGGAAAGAACACATCAGTGACTGGAACATAATTTAGGAAAAGTTATTGAATGGTGTTAAAGTGTTTAAATTGAAGCTCCAGCTTACACTCATACACAGTCCTTGAATTATCAAAACATTTGTTGGTGTTTGTTATGTGAGCAGTGTGGCTGGAAGCTCAGACCTTGAAAAGGCCTTTACTGTTTTTTTCACAGCTTATTTTTCACAGTTTATTCCTTTTGTTTTCTTTTATTTTTGTTTTTAAAGAAGACGATCCTCCCCTGCCTTGCGAGAGTGGAGTGTTTGATGTGACTTTGTTTTGGAAAGTGGTAACACCCACTTGCATGCTATTCGTGGATTGTCAATGTCATTAGATATTATGGTGTTTAGCTGGATTTTGAAGTACAAGGTTCTGCTCTGTGTTGTCTGTGCATCTGTATTAACTGTCTTCTTAACCATTGTGTTTTTCTACTTGGCAAGTATTCCTAGCAGAAACTCCCGCAGCAGTTCCTTCTGAAACTTCAGCATTTGTAACTGTCCTGTTACCACTGGCTTTTTTAATATTCTATTTTTAAATCTCCATTTTAAAAAGAAAATACATGGAACATTTATCAAGAAATGTAGCAAAAAACTACCCTAGCTCTTAGGCCTTTTAAGCAAAATACAAAGCAGTACAGCTAATCTGTGCCTTCTCATACAAAAGGAGAGTGTAACACACTCTAGGCAGTAGATCCGTAACACAATACTAGGCAGTAGATGTGTAGCTCCAAAAATTCATACAGCTCCAGTAAAGTCACTCTTGAGGGAATCTGCTGTGACTGTTCCCCGAGTGTTTCCTGTGAAGCATCCAGTGCATACACTGGGGCAGGATCAAACTGCACCACCTGCACCAGAGAAGGGAAATAAGTGCCCGAATATATACAAACATGCATGTCTGCAAAGGTGAGGTGACAGGATTTCTTAGCATACTGGAAAGAGTTGGTGAAGGAGGAGCCAGTGGTAATGCAAAAAAAAAAAAAGCAACCCCAAAAAAAACCAAGGTAAGGAATGAAAAACAGGCTTTTTGGAGTTATTTGTAGAGTGTATCACAAAAACACAACAGCAAAGAGTAAGTCAACGTCCTAAGAACATGGATTGCAATGGTCAGAGTCCCTTTCAAATGGTTTGGAGTCCATGCCTGCATTAATCCCAGAGAGACTTGTTGCAGTAGGGGGAGGGATATTTTGAACACCAAGAATTGTTCTCTTCTTCTCAGTGACCTGACTGAGAATGAACACATTTCCCATTTGTAACTGGAGTATATTAAGTCAGCCCATAAGTCAGCCAGTGTCTCACTGTGGGGCTTTAAGTTCCAAAGAGGTGGGAGTTCATCCGTTGTTTTATTTACAGCCATATAAATTTGTCTTCTATAGTATTTAACTGTTGCATTCCCAGATAACACTGGTCACTGCTAAAAGTAATGATTTGGTTTCGTCAGATTTAAGTGTAATTAATAACATTGTCAAATAACAAATGTTTCTATTTCTGTCAGTTCACTTCCTTTTTAACTTCTGCAGCACAAGTAGGAAAAAACACTATAGTGAAAACTTCGTGAGCTGATATTAGAGCTGACTTTCTGTGGGGATTTCTGTGTGCAGTCCCAGGTGGTTTAGCATGACTGAGCTGCCAGGTTAGCCCCTGGGTGCAGAAGGAAGGCTTCAAGGCCGAATGATAAGAAGCTATGTCCTTCCATGTTTTCTACACTTATTTCCTCTTTTATTTTCCTATCTGAACACCTCAGATGATCAAAAATAACTGGCAAACATTTCTTCTGGTTTGTTTTTAAGTAGTCTTGAACGGACAAGACGAGAAATCCGTAGACCAAAGGACAGTATTTTTCAGAAGGCTGCAAATGTCAGAAAGTAGAGACGCAGAATATATTTACCTCAGCCATGATTTTACTGCCATAATAAGATTTTTTTTTGCTTTGCTGCATACACCAGGACTTTAAGATTACGTTAGCTTATGCTGAGCTAAATCCAGATTCAGGATTCAGTAAAGTATACAAGGAGAGGTTTGTGTCTGCAAAAAGTCTCTACAATCTCCTTCCCGTGAGAGGATATTAGCGGGGTTGAAAGGAATCCATTGCACAGTGCTTCCATGCAGTCCCAGCTGAATTAATTGTGACCTTGCTTTTCACACCCCTGCAAGGCTCCTGAGGAGCCGGGGGTAACTTCACTGGGCTTCTTCCAGATGGCAGTGTTCTTTCCCTGCGGGTATTTTGGTGTTGCTGAAGCTTGTGTTGACCAGAAGTCAACACAAGCACATGTCAGTGAGTGATGCTCTCATCTGCTTTGTGCTTCTCTACACGATGCTCTCCATGTGCAGGGACTGTAGGAGAAGCACCTCCTGAGCCTGGACATCCCCTGTAGGAGAAGCACCTCCTGAGCCTGCACAGCCCACACTAAAGGTCACCCACCCATACACTGCGTGCTCCTGAGCAAACACTTGTGCCTCCCCCCTCAGTAGGAGCATCCACAATGGCTGGAGCTTAACTACTATCATTTGGTGATTCATTTGCAGTGCTTATTTTCTAAAAATTGCATAGCCTGTTCTCAAAAGCAAGGCGAAGAAAAAAGCAGCTGTTATGAAAAGAGAGGAAGAAAAACTCACACATACAAAACACAGAGCTTTAAAGAACCAAGCCCACATTGTTAGGGGAGGGGGAAAAAACCCCAGAATTTGCCATGTCTTATCTTTGAAAAAGATCAGAAATAGATTTTTGAGGTACTGTTCATATTTTAGACAGTTATCAATTAACAGTGATACCGGTGAGTCTAATAACATGCAGATTTAAAATAATTTCCGAGTTGCATTTCTTACTTTTGTGAGTTTTTGCAGAGAATAAACCTGGAAGATTTTCCCTCTTGTAAAAAGAAGTGATTTAATATTCAGTACTAGTGAATCTTAAACATGTGATACTGGTACTGAAATAAACCACTGATTTGTAAGTGGTCTAAGAAGCATCAGAACAGACCAGTCCAAATTTTATTCTGTTCTGTCACTGAATACAAAGAGAAACTTCATTGTGCCTGCCTTTATTCTAGCACAGCTTATGTAGAATTTGATTAAAAAAGCAGAAAATTGACATGACTGAAAAAAGAAAGAAAGAGTTAATCTTTGGTGCTATGGAATGTTTTGCAAAAAGCTTTTGCTTTCTGCCTAAACAACTGAGCAACAAAAAACTGTACCCAAACCCAAAACTTCCCATTCAGATATTTTAAAATGTTTCATTTAAAAATTTATCATCAAAAGATTTTAATGTTGCCAAATTAATTGTTTTCTTTACCTCAGTCTGAACTTTTTTTTTCCTTCCTGAGCCTACTGCAGCACTTCATCCTTTCTCCTATCTCCTACTGTGTCAGGTTTCCCAGGCTGAAGATACTTTTTTCTTGGCATGTCATCACTATGCAGCTTCTGTGCCCAGTGGGGAGGTTGTATTTTGCTGTCCAAAAGCAGCTTCATAGTCCAGTCTACAAGACACCAAAATTAGAAATCCGCTGAGGTCCTCCAGCAGCCCAGAGAGACACAGCTTATCCCAAAACAAAAACACTCAGTCTGTTTTGAAAGTGATGCATTTTCTCTGCATGAATTGAACTTGGCTTTTAATGAAGTACTTCATTTGATTTTGCTGATGGAAGATTTCAGTTTTCAGCTCAAGTTAAAGCATTTCCGTGCTAAAATTCCTGCTGTTCGGTTTTGTTGTCCTGACCAAGTCTCTTCCAAGACTCTCTTAGTCTTTGTTTGCATGGGTTGTAACTGGGAAATACCCTTGTTGTGAAGGCTTCTCTTCTTCTGAGATGCATTCCCTGTTCTTACAAGTAGGGAACTATGGAACCAGTATTCTTTCTCAAAGTGGAAGAAACATGTCAAGGTCAGATGATAAATTTCCTTGCAGACTAATACTCAGATTTATGTTGAAGGTCCTGACCAACCTGGAGCTCAGTGAAACAAAAATTCCTGCCTGTGTGTGTATTTAAGGAATAAGCCACAGATGAGTCATGAATGCAGCATTACTAATGACCCTACCCACACCACAGCTGCTGAACCTTTCTGCAAGGCAGGATGGGCTGCAGACCTCCCCCAGATGCCAAGAACACCTCATCAGTACTCTCTGGGTCTGATGGTCTCTGACAGGCTTTCAAACCTGGCCCTCACCTTGTAGCTGAGGAGACTGTGTAGAATCCCAGAAAAAAAATTTGTTCCCTGCCCCTTGCATGATGTGACCCACCCACATCCTTTCCTTGGCCTCACCTCCTGGGTGATGAAATCTCCCAATACTCCAGTAATCCTTGTAGGACTGAATTTACCTTGTAAGTCAGGAAGCTGCAGCAGAGAATCGCTGAATGAGTGAGTGAATGCATGCCAATACATGTAAACAGGAGAGAATGTGGTGATTTGTGCAATCTTAATATTCTGCCTATATGTCTGTTAGCATTTTCTTTGATGGACTGGCTTTCCTTTGACATACTTTTTAAAATGACCTTTTTAAAGGCATTTCAGGAAAGTAAGGTAGGAATAGTTCAATGTTGTTTTAGAATAGGCTAAAATCCTTTTGTACTTCTTCTCGTTAAACAAGCAATTTTTCTTCCAGGGCAACACAAATTGTGAGTTGAAAGTAGGATGAGAGCAATTAAGATCCAAGAAGGGTTGTGTATAAAGCTAGGATTAAAGAAAGCTGAAAAGCAAAATTTCAGCTGAAGAAGAAAAGACTGATAAATATATTGAAAGCTTTTGATGGCTGCAAAGTATGTAGAAGGGCAGCTCATTTAATTTTGGCTTTTGTTTTAACTGTCAGTTTACTGCAACTGAAGGTTTTGGTTTCATTCTAAAGAACAATTTGGGGAATGGTGTTTCTTCTGCCCCCAAATGTGATTGGCAAAATAAATTTGAAAGATTTGCCGCGTGCATGTGATTTTTCTCTGTTTTCATTAAATCTAGATTTAATAGATCTTTCTTCTTTAAATGAGATCTGTAATTCTTTTTTCTCCTTTATATTTTGCTTTTCTGGGTGGCTACTGTTGTGTCTTCTTTTGGGCCATTGCAAGCCCTTTTATTAAAAACAAGCCATTTTCATAAGAATCTTGCCGCTTCCCGTTTGGAAACGGGTGCTGTTGCCTTTTTAAGCCCTGTGCTGTCTCACAGTGGTGCCTGGGTAAGAGCTTTCTGTTGGATTTCTCCCAGTCTCCCACTGCTAGAAGCTGCTCCTCTCTCTCAACAGGAAGTACCTGAAGCTTTCAGAGAGTTACTTCTCAATGGTCCTTTGGATGCTTGACCTGACAGGTGCTTGTTGGAGCTGCTCGATTTGCTACTGCGTCCTTGGAAATGTGTGTGTGTGGGGGGGGTTGACGAAACTCAATTGTGCTTTGTTACCTTGCTACCATGTAAACAAACAGTTTCTGGGAGAGTTATAGTGGTGAATTGGAAGTATGAACTCAGAAACTTCGGGCTTCAGCCTCTTGCTGGCTTCTCCATAAGGGAGATGGAGTTCTGGAGCCCTGTTGCAACACTACCAACCCTCAGAATACTGGCGCTTTTTTGAGCCGGTACTATGATTTCAGGGTTTTTTGAGTGGGTATTTTCCATTTTCTTTTGAAAATAAAATTAGTATTAAAACGTTTTTTTTTCAGTCTGGAATTAGATCAGGCACCAGACAAGCTCATCTGAAACAGTGCTGCTGTACCACAGACCTGTTTGATGTCTAGGGCTTAATAGAATAATTTTTACCAGTTAGGTGTAGGAGTTTGGATATTGCAGCGCCACATTTGGATTCCTTCTGAGATGAAGATAGTATCCCTTAGTCTGAATTAATTGATTCTAAAAAGTGCAAGTCAAATGCACAAATCTACTTTATGAGCAAAGATAATGGATTTTCAGTTGGGGTGCTGGAGATACGAGCCAATTTACATCAGCATATGCTTATTAGTGTTTTTCATACTTTTGTTGGAAATTGCTGTCTGATTTTATTCCTTTCTCTTCTAGCTTGTGTATCTGAAAATGGGAATCATGTTGTTTTTCAAGCAGCATTGGTTGTTCACTGAGCATCCAAAATCAAAAAGTAATAATCGTATTTTAGAAGGCAAGTGAAAAATCACTGCTAACTCTTCCTTGTGAGTTGTGTTGTGAATGGGATGGTTTGCATTGCAGAGAGTTATAATGTGTGTTTGAAAAAGTTATTCAAGAAAGAAAAGCTGAAAACTGGTTCAGTCAGCTGATGTGCTGGGTTTCATCCTGCCTTTATCTTTTGCTCCCACAGCAGGAGGAAGTATTTCTAACTGATCACGTCCTGCAATATTTGACAAAATATAGATTTTCTGTGACTTGCAGACTTTGCTGAGGATGAATTAGGAGTCAAGGAACAAGTAGAGCTACATTGCATGGTGGGAGTAATGTGGAAAAGTTTAGTGCAAACTTGACCCATATCATTACCAATCTATCAGTATTCAGAAACACGAATTAAAAATATGGCAGATACATTGACAGGCATCCTAGTTGAGGCTTTCAATTTTCAAAAAAGTTTTTAAAATTCCTTTTGGAAATACTTTCAAGAATTGATAGTTGTCATTGTCCTTTCAGCTATAACTACTTATAATAATTAGAGCTGTGGACATATATATTCAAGAACAGATGTGAGTAGGACAAGCAATCTGTGGCAGCAATAACTTTTTGCAAAGAGCTGTGCTGTCCTACAGAGTGGAGTTTCTTGCTGTAGGCAGTTCAGTGCATGTGTCTATCCTCACTGGCTCAAATCCTGGAATAAACACCTTGATCATCTTTTTGGGCAGATAAAGTAGAGCTGAGAAATGTTTTTTCTGAGCACTTTCGGATGAAAATCTAATACCAAATTGTTTCTGCTGCGCTTTGTTAGAGGTGCTTGCAACTGGATTGCTATTGATTGCTTTTTGAATGTGATTCTGCATTTTAAAAAGTTGCAAGAGAAAAATGACAGTGATAGATGTGTACCTTAATATCCCTCTGTCAGATGCAAAGGAAACTGCAGTTCATCAATGGCCTGTTAGTGTCAGAAAAGCCAATGACTGTTCACGACGCGAAGGCTCTGATCCTACAACCACTTGAGATTTGTGTGTCCTTATTAATGTAAGCAACTGCACTGAACATCTGGGATTACTCACATCGATAAAACAACGTGAGTCTGAGTGATCCTGGAATCAGTACCTTGGAAGCTGTTCATGTAGGAAAAAGCTATGATCAGATAATCAGTGTCAGAAATGTAAGTATAAGAAGGGTATCAGTGCTTCTGACACTCGAGAGTTTCCCTGTGCTTTCCAGCTTACAGTAGCAAAATATGCAAGGTTAATAATGTAGAAGTAATACACTTTGTGGTGTTAATCACTAGAACTTGCTTTGTCAGTTTTGTGACAGCTCATGTCTGAAGGCTGTCTGAGGTCAGTGGGTTGTGCCACTGAGGTCAGACTGAGTTTTCACTTGTTTTCACCTATTCTGTGCTGCTTCTTTGCTTTATGCAGGCCTGATTTTATAAAAAAAGAAATATTGTAGATACATGTGACATTTCCTTATCTTCTTTAGCGTGATAATGACATCAGACAGTACTAGGAAATGCTGAGGCATCTTCAGGTCCTGCTATGGCAAAGGAATTAAAGAAGTGTTTAGATCTCATAGAGATATTGTGGTCGCAGATCTCCTCTCTTCCCAGGTTCTTTAAGCGATTCCAAAACACTCATTTGCAACAGGTACTCACCATCTCGCACGTGTAAAATTGTCCTGGTGTGCTTGTGTGTACAGCAGAAGTCCACAGTTCACCTGAAGGTGGGTCTTTAAGGACTGCAGCAGCTGGTATGAGTGCTCTCATGAACACACTTCCTCATCTGATGCGGGGTGCTGTGGGGTGGCTGAAATCGCTGCTTTAACCCAAAAGCATCCCCTGCAAGGGATGCCCTGGGGGTGCAGCTCGGCACCTCGCAGGCCGACTTCCAGC